>QFDW01004280.1:0-16982 GCA_003315895.1 Lactifluus rugatus | reverse complement strand
GCTAACGTTCGAGGGCACTGGTGAGAGATTTCTCAGAGTGGCTGTAGCTGCCGCCACGCTTAGAGCGGAGGCGCTGGAGACCGGGATTTTTAATATGGCCGACGGCGTCGTCAAGGTCAAGTTGGGCGGCAAAAAAAACTTGCGGTAGTTGCGAGCTGACCACCGATGTAATCGGCATGGAGGGTGAGAAGTGCTTGGTTGGGAGACATTCGGGATGCGTGGCTGTTGGTAGCGTGGGCGAACGTGTGGAGCTGAGGGGCGAGTGTCATGATAAGAGGAAGGATCATGCAAGGAAGCTGCACAGGCAACACAAGATAAACGACTCTAGTGGGTGAGGGATGGAAGATAATGGGACAAACCTGGCACAGCAAACCTTGTTGGGATCGGGGAAGTAATGTCCGCGTCCTCACCCTGGCGGCTTCCCTTGGCAATCTCCGAGATGCCAGGTGAGGACACGGGGTCTGCAATGGGGCGCCAATTGACGCAGTTGCCAGTGGATGGCAATGAGGGAGAAAGAATGCAGGTGGTGCTGAGCATTTGGTGGAGGACCCATCTGCGGGGGACCTGTGCTGGGCCAATTTCGCAGGCAAAGTCGGCTACAAACCGAGTGAGGTGATGGATGGTGCATGGGGCGGAGCAGGCGTGAGCAGACTCTAAGGGATGCGCGTTTTGGTGCCAATCAGGTAGAATGGAGAACAGAGATGAGGGTTCTCCACTGTTATCCATACGCGATGCCGAGCGGGATGGCCAACAAGGTGAGGGGAGGGATCATATGACAGGGACATGACTGAGGATTCGCACATCGCCAGCATCAATGCCACCTCGGCGTTTCATTTCAATAACACAGACTATGGCATTGTGCTCGCCGTTCAGGATAGCTGGATGGGTGTAGGTCCTTGGTAGGCAGGAGAGTGTTCAGTGCATGTTGAGGGTATGTGGCTGTTTGAAAACAGATAGAGGATGTGGCTGAATGATCAGTGAGAAGGAGATGGTTTGAAGGGGGTAGACCAGGAGGATAAAATGGTGTATAATGCCAAAGCGAGTTCGATTTGATCAATCCCTGTTTGCTCGACTTAGTCGCTCACTCACACATGTACCTGAGCACTCCAGCCACGTTAGCTATATAGAACATACTCGGGATATTGGTATGAGATGCTGTGGTGCAACAGTAAACTTGTGTTGAGTAATCACATGAGCATACTGCAGTCGAGAGTTCGAATCCTGCTATTATACAATAATTGTTAGTATCTTTAAGGTGTAAAATTCTTAGTAAAAATTTAAGTCCGAAAATAAGTGATATAATAACTGAAATGTGTAATATAAAAATGATTATAAAATTTTAATATTTAATGCATATGTACAAGGTATTGTAATAAAAAGTTATTGTTACTAGGTATAGAAGCTGTAGATATTTAAAGATTGAGGATCAATGTATTACAATGCCTAGATACTATAACAATACATAGATGCTGGAAAATTTTCAAGATAGAGACTGAATGAAAAGATATTTAATTCCATAACAAGGTGGACAAGTTATTACAATGCATTATAATGCCTAGATAGAAATGTTTTGGTGATGGAAGTACCGTCTGCCACCTAACAAAGTATTGCCTGTCACCTTTCCTCCCTCTGTAAACATTCCCACATTCCATTACACCAACCTTTACTTGCCTTCCTACCTCATCCTCTCTCAGTTTTGCATCTTCCCTTGCCCCTGTCTCCCTGTGTCAGCCACTCCTGGCCATAGCACCTCATCTACACCTTCCCCCCTTCATCTGCCCTGTCCTGCCCATGGTCTGCATCTTCCCTTGTTCCCATTCGCTCAGACCAACCACTCCTAGCTCCTGACACCCCCCCTATCACCTTCTGCCTTCTTTCTACTCCCATTTGCATTCCTTCCACTGCTCATTACCACCTTCCCACCATGACCAATGCTGCCGTGGTGCCCCACATTTTCTGGGCTGACCGCGCTACCACACACAGGTCCACCGGCCACTCTCCTTTCTATATGGCACATGGTATCGAGCCCACTCTTCCTTTTGACATTACTCTTGCGACATTCCTCATGCCCGAGCTCACCAAGCCACTCTCCTCCACTGATCTCATCGTGACCCACACCTGCCAACTCGAAAAATGCGAAGACGACTTGGCCAAGATACACAACAACGTCCTCAAAGCTCGTGTCACCTCCATCTGACAATTTGAGCGACAATTCGAGAAGACGATTCAGCACTCTTCCTTTCAACCAGGCAACCTCGTCCTTGTCTGCAACTCAGTCATAGAGTCTGACTTAGGACGCAAAACCAAACCCCACTACTTAGGCCCTATGGTAGTCATCCGCCAGACCCGCTCAGGCTCTTAATGTTTAGCAGAGCTTGATGGCACCATCTCAAAACTTCAGTACACTGCCTTTTGCCTTGTTCCGTACCTCGCCCGGTCACACACCTTCATTCCTGTCACCTGCCTTGTCAATCACGAAGACCTCGTCGCCCTCATTGATGAAGAATCTGCCAATCCCGCCCATGAAAACAATGAAGAAGATATTTGACTGAGGACAGTCAAAATTTCAACCCCCTGGGAGATGTAAGGTCAGCGTTGCTGCTGGCCTCATACTCTATCATATTCTACTCTCTCTCGCCTGCCTTGTCTCGTTCATTTCATATCTCATCTCATTTCTGCATCCTCTCCCGTCGTCTTTGGAGCCCCTTTTTTGTCTATTTGTGTGCCACAGTGCCACCTCGGCCACGCTCCCTTTATGCCTCGGGCTCAATTGATTACACTTTGTCCATACTATATGCTTCCCTACCACAGATCTCTATGTATATAAGGTCCCCAGAGTGAATGGGAAGAGGACATCATTAGAAATGAAGAGAATATCGATCCCCCTTTATACCCTCTGAACTCACGCACACGCCCCAGGGCTCACACAGTATGGTCCACCCAGAGCTCCCAGGTCAACACATTGGACCCACATGTGGAACCTATTACCTGACCTGATTCCTAATGTTCAATTCTGGTATACTAGATCCCTGAGTATAGCCATTATGGCATTTCAATATATTCTTCCCTCACTGTGGTCCCCTATTGAGCCTTTTGAAGCTTATCCTGGGATTTTTTATTTTTTATTTTTTGAATTACTTTCGCATTGAGCAATGGATTACATAGTATGACATGCTTGCTACACTATGAAGTCCATATCAGATAGTGCAGTAGAGCCCCATTTTGCTCCAACATATACCATGTGTAAGTAGAAAGCAGAACCTCATCCTTTCTACTTATCCTGCAGTGTGTCTATAAGGCCTCGTCTTGTCTGGCATTTCTTTGTGGTGTTGAGTCATGTCAATTGTTGATTTGAGGTGTTCTTGTAGGGCTGGTCATATTGAGCCAAGCCAGGAACTGCTTATCGCAGTTGAGCCAGATCGACGGACTGCGAGTAGCAGATTGAGCATACGTTCCCATAATTACATGCGTGTATTAATTAATTAATTGATTGCAGATAATTTTCCAATCTAAGTTAATTTTCTAATGATTAGATACCCTGGACACTTAGATAGTCGATCTATGATAGTATAGTATATTCTTATGACTTATAAAACACATACAGACTCTCTATGTTTGAACTGGTCCCATTTCTTTTGATCTCCAGTAAAGATTATGGGTACAACGCCTTATAGACCTCCATTGACAGGTGCTGCTCCTGCTGGTACATTTGCTCCCCCTTGTGGGGGTCCTTGAGGGGGATTTCCTCCCCCTCCACCTCCTGCTCCACCACCACCTGGTCCTCCCACTGGGGGAGTCCCTCCTTGTCTCATGCTGGGGCCTCCTCCAGTTGTTTGTAACTGCATTTGGGTGTGTACTTGGGTGGTTCCTGCGTAATATGGTGGGATGTACAGGGGTCTAACCTCAGTGTCCACAAGATGTGCCAGGGACAGGGGTTCTTGGTCTTCCAGCATCATTTGTGTCAGTAAGGTGTCAATAGGAGAGACTGGGTCTACTAGTGTGGGCTCATCGTCTTGTTGACTAAGAGGGCTTCTGTGTTCTTCTGGGGCCAGTCTTTGTTCTTTCAGTGGTTCTGGGCTCTGTGGTTCTGGGCTTGGTCTCTCTCTGACTTGGTTGTGTTGCAATTCTCCTTGTGTCAGAAGGAGGTCTGGGGTGGTTCCGTAATTGCCTCTATGGTATTCCAACTCATACCATTCCCTGTTAATGAATTTGCAGGGTTGTCTTCTGTCATTCATGTCTTTGAAGCAGTATGTTGGCTTCTTCTCTCAGTTGCGTTTTGGATAGAGGTATCAGATTAATCCTTTTCTCCAATGGGGTAGATCATCATTTGTTCGTGGATCAATTCTGGTGAGTAAATACTCGTTGTCTTCCTTGGTTGTGTCAAACTGGATGCATAGTGACTTATCGTAGTTTCATTCCACCAGCTCTAATAGTTGACAAAGGTGTCTTCATCAAAGGGATGGGAATTCCTTCTTGGTGTCACTACCAATGTGGGTTCTCCTTATCATATTTCTATTCCTGAATCTGCACTTAGGAGTTCTTCAATAACTTTGATCCACTCATCTAGTCATGCAATGTCCACAGCTATCTGGTCTTCTTCTTTGTCAGTAGTAGCTTCAATAGATCTTTCTAGGTTTCTGAGTTTTGCATTGTATAACACTACTAGAGTGTTAATGAAATGTTCTTGGTCCTCACTAGTAATGGTCAAAAAGACTAGGAGTGTGGCCAGTTTGTCTAGAAACATATCCCAATGATTCTGCTATGAATTCAGCACAATGCAAGTGCCAGGAGATTTCGAAGATATATCCCCTTCGTTGGTTCAGATCTTGGTCTTGGAGGTACCAACCAAAGTTGTTATGAGCTTTGGTCAAGTGTTTGTGATGCTGAGCTTCACAAGCTCGGATTTCTTGTTTGCTTAACCACAATAGGTTAGTTTGCTCCAGGATTTGGAGATCAGTGACTTCTTTTTACTTCTGATGGAAGGGACATGTTGGAATGTGACAGAAGTAACTGTGTTCCCAGGTGTGAGATTGGGGTACATTGTTCAGAAGGAAGAAGAGGAAGTGATAGTAAGGTTCTTTTGGTTTGAATACGAATCAATGTCTTCTTCCTGGTACAGGGTATGGGCAACTCTTGATGAGAGAGGCTGTGATAATAGCCTTGACTTTTGTTACGGGTTCGACTGGACCTGATGCCAACTTGGCTAATTCATTCATGACAGACCCAAGCCTAAGTTGTACTTGGTGCAACTAGTTGAAAGTCTCAGGATCACACAGAGTGATGATGTTCAGAGACTATCAGAGGATATGTGGGCTGACCACAATATCAGAAGATTGGGGATAGAGAAGAGAGGAGAGAGCCTAGGGGCAGACATGAAAATGATGGCAGAGTTCCTACACAGAAAGTCAACCGGCAGACAAGTCAAGAAGTCAATTGAGAAGTGTAAATGAAGTCAAGGCTGGGGTACAAGCTACCAGCCTTCCTGTCTACTTATACTATTCATACAAGAGGACCTTCACAGTCAAGACACAACTCTCACAGTCAGAATGTTGTCATCGTAGAACAAGCAAGAAGGTGATGGAATGGGTGACATCATAATGATATCACCAAAAGAAAGTGATGGAAGGACAGAGAACGAGTAAAAATAGTCTGCCACTAGCATATGATGCTTGGCTTACTCATCATCTATACTGTCTGCTGCTAAGTCCACCACTTGAGTCTAGTCATTCCATAACAGTGATAGTAAGAAGTGTGATGTTATGTTGCAAGTGAAACAAGGCACAAAGAAGATAAAGAAGGACAAGGTAAACAAGAATCTGTAAAGGTACTGTATATATATTATCATCTATCTCTAATATATAGCACTAATTAAATGCTTGCTTACAGCCCTTGCCTTGCTTATACTTGCATTTTTTCACCTTAGAGGCAAGTTGAAGCAGAGTTTGTGCTTAATTGGTGGCTGGGCTGGGTGTAAGGTGTAAAATCAATTAAATTTAACCAAGATTAAAGGTAATAGATTATATTCAAATAAAACTGTACTATTAATAAAAAATAAAAGGATATTGATTCAATGAAATTGAATTCAGTCTGATCTAATCTAGATCTGGTGTTCAATTCAATTTGAGCAAGTTCAAATGCCTTCAATTTCAGATTAAATTGAATCTTGTATAGTCTAACAAAATAATAAGAATTAAATTCATTCAAGTTAAATACTTTTACTTTAATTTACTTAAACCAGTTTTTTTATTAGAATTTATCAGTGATTGAGTTGAAGATAATAAATAAAATTATATAACTGGTATGAGGGTGTTATTGGCTTGTAAATGTTAAAATAGCTAGTGTAGACTTCTTTTAGGATATACTGTATTATACTTCTTTTTATAGATGAAAAAGTAAAAGAGAAGGTTAAAGCAATGTAAGAGTGTCACAACACTTCTATGGCATATCTGTGTTCTAAAGCACCACATGCTATTGTGGATGTACTCATCATTCCATATGGCATTAAAATATTCACACTTAAGGGTCAGATTTAGAACTGTAATGCATACCATTGAGTGTTGATTAAACATGTATACAGTGACTCAAAAAACCCATCCAATGTTTGGTACTTTTGGATTTGCACAAAAATAATAAATTAACTAAAATACATACAATTATGAAAATATTAGTCAGCATAGTCCTATGTCTCAGCTTTCAAACACATTGATAATCACATGATTTCATTTACAGAATCTCAAGTTACTCAATGTTTTCTGGAGTGATAGCATTGGATGGGTTTTTTTGCTAAAGCTTTTAAACTAAATAATAATATTTCTGTGTCATTATATTTGGCTGGTTACATGATTAATGTTTGACATTTTGTTGAATCCCATCAATAAACCATAACAATCTCTTGAATCTCAGCTATTATTATCATGAAAGCTTTCTCTACTGCTCAAACCAATTTCATTTTATCCCAGCTTGATTCTGGCATTTCCCACTCTCAAATTTCATTCCAAACTGATGCATCTATGTCTACCATCTCCAGACTTCACTCCAGATACTGTCCATATATTAAAAAAACCTTTGGAGGCTATCCTTTCAAGCTTTCTGAAAATGATCTACACTATGTTACTAAGCTTATTGTCACTAAAAAGCTGAAACCACTGTTCAAGTCACCAAAACTCTTCAAGAAGTCACCAATCAGCTACTATCAGCCCAGACAGTTTGGAATCTGCTGAAAAAGGGAGGTATAAAGGTAGTAGTAAAGAAAAAAAGACCTCTTTTATCTCAGAGGCATAGGAGAGAGAGGCTGAACTTTGCTATTGCCTATAAAAGGCAGGGGAGGGACTTGGTGATAGGATAGTTGAGAAAACTCTTAAGTTTGAAGGTGGATTCTTGATGATGTAGGGCTGCATGTTGTGGGAGGGAGTAGGATATGGATGCAAGATTGATGGGAAATTGGATGCAGAGCTCTACATCCAGATCTTGGAGGATGAGCTTCAACAAAGTCTGGAATGCTATGGCAAGATTGCATCTGACATCATTTTCCAACAGGATAATGATCTAAAATATGAGTCCAAAAGAGCCATAAAGTAGTTTAAGGACCATGTATATTATAATGGTCTGGCCTGCCCAATCTCCAGACATCAACCCTATTGAACACCTCTTGAGAATCTTGAAAATCAAGCTTGCAAAATATTCAGAGCCATCCAAGGAAATATTGGAATTATGGGAGAGAGCAGAGGCAGAATTGAATAAAATTAGGAAGAAGACATGCCAAAATCTCATAGAAAGTATGCCCAGGAGGATAGAAGCTGTAATTAAGGCAAAGGGAGGCTATACCAAGTACTAAATGATACTTTAATCCTTAGCAAAAAAACCCATCCAATGCTATCACTTGAGAAAACATTGAATAACCTGAGATTCTGTGAATTAAATCACGTGATTATTAATGCGTTCGAAAGCTAAGACATAGGACTATGCTGACTAATATTTTCATAATTGTACATATTTTAGTTAATTTATTATTGTTGTGCAAATCCAAAAGTACCAAACATTGGATGGGTTTTTTGAGTCACTGTAGTATATTACAAAGAGACTTACTATGTGCAATAAAATAAACATCAGTCATTAGCAAAAACTTGAAGGCTAAAAGCAAATATGGCTAAATACAGTATGGCCCAGAACCTATAGTCCAAGAAAGACATAATGTTATGGGTTTGACTGGACCCGATGCCGACTTGGCTAATTCGTTCGTGACAGACCCAAGTCTAAAGTTGTACTTGGTGCAACTAGTTTTAAGTCTCAGGGTCACATGAGGTGACGACATTCAGAGACTCTCAGAGGATACATGGGCTAACCACAATATCAGAAGATTTGGGATAGAGAAGAGAGAGGAGGGACGAGAGCCAACTAGCAAATGAAGGGCAAAGTCTGATAGTAAAAACTTTGTCCTACAAAGATTCAAGAAGTCAATTGAGAAGTGTAAACGAAGTCAAGGCTGGGGTACAAGCTACCAGCCTTCCTGTCTACTTATGCTATTCGTACAATGAGAACCCTCCCAGTCAAAGTGCACCCTACCAGTTAGAACGTTGTCATCATGGAATACAACAGAAGGTGATGGAATCAGTGACATCATAATGACATCACCTTTGGAAGTTTGAAGAAGGGATGAGAATGAGTAAAAATAGTCCACCAATAGCGTATATCACTTCAGCTTACTCATCATCCATACTGTCTGCTGCTAGATCTACCACCTTGGAGGGGTCGTTCTGTAACAGTGCCCCCTCTCCTAGGTGTGTTGTTCCACCAACTGTGATGTCTGCACCAGAGCACCTATCTTCCGCCATATATTGAGGAGTGGGCCCTTCGTCCACAGGAGCTTGCAACCTTCTTTTAATGCTGTCCATGTGACAGCCTCCTCCATAGAACCAATGGTTTCGTGGGACATGACAGAAATTTTCAGTGGGAAGGCAACGGAGATGCGGATGACTACACTGATCATTGTGATGATCAGTCCAATACTCACAGAATCGACACACCACCTCGGGACCTAGGTGGTCTCCCATATGGTCTTTCTTGTACGCTTCTGGATTTCTATCCTGCTGTCTATGGCCACCAGATGCCACTCCTAAGGTATCAATGCTGTGGTGGTGTAGATCAATCTTCCGTCGCACGAGTGTATTAGCATGGTCTGTAATAGCCTGGGCCAGGGCCTGTTTTTGCTCATTGGATTCTGGGGTCCAGATACGTGCTGGGTGAGGCTGGTCACCTCGAAGGTAGAGCGGCGTATAAATGATTCGTCCCTTGTGAATGTATCCATCGAACTGGTCAGGGCAGTGTGCTGAAATGTGGGAACAGACTTGGGTCCTGAGGAGCAGATCCGTGGTGTTGTTGTGGTATTCAAGCCCTGTGAATGGTCCTCCATGTTGTCTCACGAATGGGAGGGACCTTTGATGTGGACCCCACCTCCTTCTGTTTCTGCAAACCACTCCAGTGGCCCTTGTTCTAGGATCGTCGTCTTCCCATATGCCATATCAGTGATCATCCTAAGACCATCTGTGTATACTTGAATTGTTTTCCACTGCCATGGATTCCAACACATAATCACATCATTCTCAATACATGCTGAACAGACTGACATAGGAGCAAGATGTTGGCAAATTTGTTCAGGATGGGACCATGGAGCTTCAAATGGAGAGGGAAGTTTTGGGATAACGGGTGTGGTAGGTGTGGACTGAGTGGGAGTGGAAGTCATTTGGGCAGTGGTAACTGTGGTTTCGTCTTGTCTTTGGTTGTCTTTTATAGACATTTGTCATATCATAGTTGGGTTTTGTTTGTGGAATTCTTCTATTAATTCTTCCGCATGGACTTGATCAGCTGGTTCCCAACTGTTGTTCACGTCAGAATATCCTTTCCATTTGAGGAGATATTGTAGCGTCTTCTTTCTTCCTGTTCGCCTTGAAGCTAACACCTATTCCACTTCATATTCTTCTTCGTTTTTGATTATGTCCAGTGGTGGTTCTTTGAAATTTGTTCCATGTTCTTCTGTCTCCTTATATGGTGTGATCAACGAAGCATAAAACACAGGGTGTACTCGCTTCTTTTGCCATTGGTCCAGTATTTTTAACTTGTAAACCACAGGATTGATCACCTGAACTATTTTGAATGGCCCATATCTTTTCGGTGCTAATTTGATGAAGGGATGTGACGTTTTAAGATTCTTGCCTTCTAACCATACTTTTTGTCCTTCCTTCATCGTTTGATACAGTTGTCTTCCTTTCTTCTTTTCTGTCCTTTTCCGGACCATGTCTTGGGCTTGTTGTATGGCTGATTGTGCTCAATATCATAATCCGATCAGATAATCTTTGTGTCGCTCCAAGTCTGGCAGGGTGCTTGTTTTACTCACTTGCCAGATTGTAGGTGTGAATCCCATGATTAACTCAAACAGTGTTTGTTTAGTTGTCTCGCTAGGCCATGAGTTGTGCACAAATTGTGCTAGTGGCAACCATTGTACCCAGTCGTTCTGCTGGAAGTTTCCATATACTCGGAGATACTGTTCCAGTCATTGATTTGTTTGCTCTGATTGCCCATCTGTTTGGGGATGGTAAGCTGTGCTGATGTTTTGTTCAATCCCCAGTTGTTGGCATAATTGTCTTGTCCAATTTGATGCAAATCTTGGATCTCGGTCGGATATGACATGTTTTGGTAGACTGAAGTGGGGGAAAACATAACTCTGTGCGATACCTTCACTATCAATGGTCTTGTCACAGGGGATGAATATGCTTGCCTTGCTGCATCATGATCGGTAATTGTTAGGACACTGTCGTAGTTTTCGATTCTTGGAAGATCTGTAAGATCCAAACTGATGGTGCTGAATGGAAGGGCATGTGGTTTTGCAGTGACAGGATTCAGTGGAATAGTGGGCTTTGTGGTGTTGCTCTTGGTGCTTTGACACATTGCGCATCCTCGCACATATCCTATGACAAAGCTTTTGAGATTTTTCCACCAATAATCTTGTATAACGAAGTGGCATGTTCTTGAGATGCCTGGGTGTCCTTTTGTTGGATGATCGTGATACTGTTGAAGAATACTTTGCTGTAAAGCGATATTGTCTGGCACAACAATTCTTCCTTCTCAATAATAGTCTCCATCTGCTGTTTGTTCCACATGTCCTTCCTTGAACAACCATTCCATTTCATTCTCATAGGTCTTTTGCGCTTTCAATACTTCTTCGGCCATGGATTTCGCCTCTGTTGTTACTTTGATGAACAGCTGATCTGGTAACACCACTTTCAACTCATTGTCTTGTTCCCCTTTGTCTGTTCCCAGTGGTCTTGACAAGGCATCTGCTCTATTGTTCTTTCCTGGGTGGTGATAGATTTTCAAGTTGTAATCGGCTAGTATTATCAGATATCTTGCTACTCGTCTGTTAATCTTTTGAGCTTCCTTGAAGTACTGGAGGTTAGCGTGGTCACTGAGCACCATCACTGGGTGTTTTGAGCTCAGTAACAGGTGTCACCACTGCTCCAATCCTCGGATGATAGCTAGAAGTTCCTGATCATGGACATCGTAATTTCTCTCGGCGGGATTAAAGGTTTTGAATGATATCCCACCAGTCTTAACTGTCCAACTTTGTCGGGTTGATATACTGTAGTATTCCTCCTGTTGTGTATTGTAATGCATCCACTTCTAACATATAGGGTTTTTCATTGTCTGGTCTTTGTAGAACGGGATCCATAGTGACCGCTTCTATAAGTTAATTCAATGCTTGTGTACATTGATCCATCCATTTGAACTTTGTGTTCTTTTTGAGTAGGTTATTGAGTGGTTGTGCGATATTGGCATATCCTGGGATGAATTGTCATTGAAAACCAAGCACACCTAGTGTACTTCTGACATCGTGTACTGATTTGAGCACCCTTGGCCAATCCTTGAGTCCAGTGCTTTTAGATGGATCAATGCGTATGGTTCCTTTGTCAATTTTGTACCCTAGAAATTCAATCTGTTCCTGTTCGAAATAGCATTTCTCCAGCTTCAGAAATAGTGATTCTTCCTGAAGGACATCCAAGAACTTGTGTACGATTTGTTGATGTAGTGTCAAATTTTTCTCTGTCGCTATTAAGACATCATCCATATACCAATGAATGTTTCACGGATACTTGGCTTTAAGTGGAAGGAGAATTCGATCCATCATTTTCTGGAATGTTGCTGGGGCATTACACAACCCAAAGGGCATGACGTTGCATTCGACAAGTCCTTGTGGTGTTTTAACTGCCATGATCCATCGGCTGTCAGGGTGTATTCGAATATTATAATAACCATCTCGGATGTCAAATTTTGACATGATTATTGCACCTCTCAGTTGATCAAAGCTGTGATCGATGCATGGTAGAGGATAGACATCTTTCACTGTCCATTTGTTAACTTCTCAGTAGTCAAATACTGGTCGTAATCATCCATCCTTTTTTTGATATAGAACATAGGTGTGGACCAGGGGGATGTTGAAGGGCTGACATATCGGGTGGTTAATTGTGTATCCACCAATTTGTTTGCTGATTCTTCTTCATCTTCTATTAGGTGATAAGTTTTGCAATTGATCACTTTAGGTGCTTCTGGTACTAGCTTGATAACATGATCCTCGGGTTGTTCTGGAGGAAACCTTTTCGCTGCTTCTTCCAAAAAGACTTCTTTGTGTCGTTGGTACTCTGGTGGAACCTTTCGTGTTTCTTGGTCTTTTCTGGCCTTCTCAGCCATTTGTTGGCTGATACTCATTTTTCATGCTTTTAGCTGTTCTACCCATCAGAGTTTCCAACTTTTTCCCATAGTTCCTAGTTTAACTGGTGGTCCTAGTACCTTTCTTGCCATCCAGTCGATTGTTGGGTTGAATTGTGCTAACCAGGGGTAACCAAAGATCATTTGATCTGCTCCAAGTTTTGTCACAAAAAAAAGTTGGGAATCCTCGTCTCTTCCCTTTTTGATGTTCAAAACACAGTATTCAGTAATGTCGCCTGCTTGGTTTGGCATTCCATCTACATTGAATACTCATCGTGGTTTTGTCATTTCTACTGTGGTTATCCCTAGTCTTTGGACCATTGTTGGGTCTATAAAATTTTCCATTGCCCCACTATCAAGGAGGGCAGTATCGGCAGCTTGTTTCTTTGTACTCATGAATTGAAATGGAACATTGATCGCATTCACTTGTGATATAGTACAAATTTTTGAATCATCTGCTCGTACTCTTGCTGCTAGAGTCAAGCATTTTAAAAATCCCGTTCCATCATGACTTGGTCTAGCGTTTTGTCGAAGTCTTCATCCCCTAGTTCCTTTTTCAACTCTCTCATTCGTTCCAACATGGTAGGTGTCTTTGCTCCTTCCGACTCTTCTTCTTGGGTTTCAATTTTGTGCACTTTAGCTTCCTTGGGAGGTCCTTTCTTCTTCTTGGGACAATCTCGTGTCATATGTCCTTGTTGCTTGCAACTGAAGCATCGTCCCTCCTTTATGAGTTTGGCTTGTTCTTTAGCTGAAAGTCCCCAACTAGTTTTGACTGCATCTACATCCATTGCATCAGGGTCTTTGTATGGTTTTCGCTCTTTTTTGCGCTGTTGCAAGAGGATTTCCCATTGAGGTTTCTTTCGCTTTTCTTGGAATTCTAGCTCATGCATCTTTTCTTGATAAGCTGCATGTAACCATTTAGCCAGATCCTGCCATTCTCAGAGTGTGGTGGGTCGAGGTCCTGCTGCTTCCAACATTCTTCCTAACAATCCAGGGGTGGTTCCTCGTCGGAACCAGAGCATTACTCCTATATCATTGGCGCTGAGTCCCACCTTTTTTACAAGATGATTGAAGTTGGCAATGTAACCGTCAAGATTGCCTCCTTCCATGTGTAGTCTTTGGAGCTCTGTCATTGTATCATCGACTTTGGTGGTATCCGTAAATATAGCGTTGGCAGCATCAAGGAATTTGGTCCATATTTGTCCTTGTCCCCTCGTCCCATGATACTGCACATAATCTTGTTCCAAGTCATCCATGTAATCCATAACCCAATGGGTGACACCATCTCCTTTCATCAATGAAAGAGCTAATAGTGTTTTGTTGTAGGCATCTGTCATCTGGTTGTGTTGTCGATTCATCTTTTCATAGACTTGGAATTCATGTTTGAATTGGTCCCATTTCTTTCGATCTCCTGTGAAGATTATGGGCGCTACTCCTCATAGTCCTCTGTTGGCTGGTGTTGCTCCAGCAGGTACATTTCCTCCTCCCCCTCCTCCTGCTCCACCACTGCTAGGTCCTCCAGCTAGAGGAGAACCTCCTCATCTCATACTGGGTCCTCCTCCCATGGTTTGTAGTTGGGTTTGGGTTTGTACTTGGGTGCTGCGAGCATAATAGGGTGGAATGTACAGTGGTCCCACCTCTGTCTTCACAAGGTGGGCTGGGGCCAAGGGTTCTTGGTCTTCCAAGGTCATTTGTGTCAGCAAAGTGTCTATTGGTGAGACTGGGTTGACCAGCATTGGTTCGTCATCTTGTTGACTAATTGGACTTCAGTATTCTATTGGGGCCAATGCTCGTACTTCTTCTTGTTCTAGACTCAGTGGTTCTGGACTTGGTCGTTCTCTAATCTGGTTATGTTGCAATTCTTCTTGCATTAACAAATGGTCTGGAGTAGTTCCATAGTTGCCTCGATGATATTCTAGTTCATACCATTCTCCATTGATGAACTTGCAGGGTTGCCTTCTCCCTTCCATGTCTTTAAAGCAATACATCGGCTTTTTCTCTCTACTGCTTTTGGGGTGGAGGTAGCGAATTAATCCTTTTCTCCAATGGGGTAGGTTATCGTCTGTTTGTGGGTAGATTGTGGTAAGGATGTATATGTCATCTTCTTTGGTAGTGTCAAACTGGATTTGTAGTGATTCATCGTAGTTTCGTTCTGCCAGTTTCTACCAATCAACAAAGGTATCTTTGTCAAAGGGATGAGGATTTCTTCTTGGTGTCACTACGAGAGTGGGTTCTCCTTGTCGAACTTCTATTCCTGAATCTGCACTCAGAAGTTCTTCAATTACTTCGATCCACTTGTCTAGCCTTGCAATGTCAGCAGCTATTTGATCTTCTTCTTCCTTGGTAGTGGCTTCTATGAATCTCTCTAGATTTCTGAGTTTTGCGTTGTATAACATGACTAGTGTGTTAATGAAATGTTCTTGATCGGTTTCAGTAACTGTCAAAAAGACTGGGAGTGTAGCCAGTTTGTCTTGGGACATATCCTAATGATTCTGCTATAAATTTGGCACAATGTAGATGCCAAGAGATTTCAAAGATATATCCTCTTCGTCAGTTCAGATCTTGGTCTTGGAGATATCAACTGAAGTTATTACAAGCTTTGGTTAGGTGTTTGTGATGCTGAGCTTCACAAGCTCTGATTTCTTGTTTGCTTAACCTCAAAGGGTTAGTTCACTCCAGGGTTTGGAGATCGTTTCGTTTTCTTTTTACTTCTGATGGAAGGGGCATGTTGAGATATGACAGTAGTAGCTGTGTTCCCAAGCGTGTGATCATGGTATATTGTTCAAGAGGAAGAAGAGGAAGTGGTAGTAAGGTTCTTTCGGTTTGAATACAAATCGGTGTCTTCTTCCTGGTACAGGGTATGGGCAACTCTTGACAAGAGGAGCTGTGGTAATAGCCTTGACTTTTGTTACGGGTTTGACTGGACCCGATGCTGACTTGGCTAATTCATTCGTGACAGACCCAAGTCTAAAGTTGTACTTGGTGCAACTAGTTTTAAGTCTCAGGGTCACACGAGGTGACAACGTTCAGAGACTCTCAGAGGATACGTGGGCTGACCACAATATCAGAAGATTTGGGATAGAGAAGAGAGGGGAGGGACAAGAGCCAACTAGCAAATGAAGGGCAAAGTCTGATAGTGAAGACTTTGTCCTACAAAGATTCAAGAAGTCAATTGAGAAGTGTAAACGAAGTCAAGGCTGGGGTACAAGCTACCAGCCTTCCTGTCTACTTATGCTATTTGTACAATGAGAACCCTCCCAGTCAAAGCACACCCTACCAGTCAGAATGTTGTCATCATGGAATACAACAGAAGGTGATGGAATCAGTGACATCATAATGACATCACCTTTGGAAGTTTGAAGAAGGGATGAGAACAAGTAAAAATAGTCCACCAATAGTGTATATCACTTCGGCTTACTCATCATCCATACTGTCTGCTGCTAGATCTACCACCTCGGAGGGGTCGTTCTATAATACATAATGTGGTTATCTTTCTTGTCAATATTAGCCCAATATCAGAATAAGAGATATTTTTCATATAATACCATGATAAAAGCCTTAAGATTATTAGCAAGCATTCTGAGGTAATTTGGAAATGTCATGAAATCCTGGCAACAAGGATCCCAATAAAATTTTAGGATGCTGTGACATTATTTACCAATACTAGTATATGCTTTTTGTGGTTTAAAAAATATTATCTTTTTTTATAATACTGTATCTTTCATCAAAAAAAGTCTTATGTGCTTAATTCTGCTTAATTCTGCTTAATTGCTTAATTAAGCACATTTTCTTTAATTATGCTTTAACTTGCTTAATTTACTGTACACTTTTTTTTGCATAATAGGCTTATTATTTTTTATTTTAATATTGTATTATAGGGTTATATTATATTATATAAATATAATAAGTAGAGTATAAGTAGATAATAGATAGAATACAATAAAATAATATAAAATTAAATATTTCAATAATTTATTATAACTTATCTGACATAAAATTATTATTAATTATTATTAATTATTAATTTTTTACTTTTAATCTAAGATAAGATAAAATTTAAAAAAAGTATCATATACAGTGGGCAACAAAACCATTGCAATGTTTGGTCAAGTTTGAAAGGTTGGTCATTCCTGGCATCTAAAAAATGGTACGAAATAAGAGAAATTCAGGGTTGATAGCTGTGCTTCTTAGCTTCAATTTGAGCCTATATTCATGTGAATTGATAG
>QFDW01004270.1:0-11861 GCA_003315895.1 Lactifluus rugatus | reverse complement strand
CCCATTCATTGGAGCCAAATTAGTATCGGGTGACCCTATCGCTGCTTACGTCGATGATACCACAGGACGAACATGCTTCGTAAGATATAAAGGGTATGAAACGGCATATATTGATCAAGTTCGTCTTCTTGGTGCGCATTGTTATCATGCCAGGTTCTGTTGATCGGCTTGCTTACGACAATAACGCCAGGAACCGACGCTGGCGATTCTGAACTACAGAAAATTCATGTTACATTCAGGATCCCTCGCTCTCCCGTAATTGGTGATAAATTCTCGTCTCGGCACGGACAGAAAGGCGTCTGCTCTCAGAAATGGCCAGCTATCGATATGCCCTTTAGCGAGAGTGGGATACAACCCGATGTCATTATCAACCCGCATGCTTTCCCGAGTCGCATGACCATAGGTATGCTGGTCGAGAGCATGGCTGGGAAAGCCGGCGCTATGCATGGCCTAGCACAAGATGCCACCCCTTTCACGTTTGTGGAATTCAAATATTTGATCTCTCGTGTCCTGATCATGGCAATAGGTTCTCTGAATCGGACACTGCCATAGATTACTTCGGCAAACAACTTCGTGCTGCCGGATATAACTACTATGGCAACGAGCCAATGTACTCGGGCATAACGGGCCAAGAATTTGCTGCGGACATCTACTTTGGGGTGGTCTATTATCAGCGGTTACGGCATATGGTACTTGACAAATTTCAAGTGCGAACTACTGGTCCCGTTGACCCACTGACAAGACAACCTGTCAAGGTGAGGAGGGTCTAGAGAACGAGTTCAGTTCCTGTCGTTAACACGACTAATATGCTTTAGGGCCGGAAACGTGCTGGTGGCATCCGCTTTGGAGAAATGGAGCGTGATGCGCTCATCGCCCATGGCACATCCTTTTTACTACAGGACCGACTGATGAATTGCTCCGACTACTCAACGGCTTGGGTATGCCGGAGCTGTGGCAGCCTGATATCACTGGGTTACGATGATGGCACGCTCGACGTGGAACGTTCAAGGATGACCGGCCCTGGTGGCGAGTACTGTCGGGTATGCCGGGAAGGCACAAGGAACGATGATACACGATCTCGGCGTACCTCAGAACAAAATGTTGATCCCTCGGGGAATGGGGACATAACGATGGCACTCCCATCCGAGCATGTTCTAGGCCAAGCCCATGGAAATGACCTGGATATTGTCGCAGTGCCCTTCGTCTTTCGATATTTGTGCGCGGAACTGGCCTCTATGGGCATTGCAATCTCATTAGAGGTGCGATAGGAGTATACGCGATCTATGCCATTTTCCGCCGTTATTCTTTATCTTCTGCATTAACTTGTTTTCGTCAAAAATTCTTCCGCTTTACCTACATGCGTGATCCCATTTGAGAATGCATGATAGCCAAGAAGGGTATATAATAAAGCTAACAGATGTGTATTTTTGTTTGTGGACTCATGATGTTCAAGCACTCGTCATTGCTGGTATCTCGCCCTCGGGATACAATCCGATGAATTCCAGTCGGTGTAAAAGCCCTACATGAGGGGCATGTCTTCTTCCAGAGAGAAGGCAGGCCCTCTTAGCGATGTAGTTGCTCATTTAGACGCGTTGAAACATGAGAATCAGGATGAAATAATGAGGCTTGAACGGTTCGCCATATCCGTACAGTGTCCGCTACGCTCTGCTGTTATCCACCCTTGTGGGCAGTGTCAGAAAACGTGGATGGCACAACCTGAAGCGATATCATTACCTATCACCCAATCACTGCGGGAGTATTTTCTTAAGCCATTCTTTCAGGTCAACAAGCTCCTGCGGTGCTGCCCCATGCTCTAATCCTGGATACTCCATGAACATGACACCCTTCAAAGCTGCGGCATCAGGCGCTTCACGAGGGACCTGAGGGAGACCCAAGGCTGTCTTCAGAAAGTCCACAGAAGCACAGCCTATTTTGAACGTGACAAGTGGGTCAGCAGTGCCGTGGCCCCAAAAGATCGGCATCGATGAAGCGTGCGGAGAACTCATCTAGGACAGCTACTTGTCAGAGGGAGTTTCCAAGAATGCGAGTGCCACTAACCGCTTTCACTTTATTCCTCAAAGCCGCCCAACCGCTCAAAGAGACGATGCCCCCCAGCTTGCGTTCGTTGGTAAGGCCTGTGAGTAGGCTCATCGCCGCTCCTTGGCTGAAACCGCCGATTACAATCCGCCCAGCGTCGATTCCGGAATCGATTTCTGTAGAGATGAGCTGATTGACAGAGGACAGCGTGCGCAGCATTCCAGATTCATCTTCGTTGGACGCAAAATCGAAACTCGGGATGTCGAACCTACAAATCCCAATGGAGTGATAAAAGTGAGGTGATATGAGATTGTCGGAAGGATCGCGTAGAAATGGATCATATGTACCACGCAGGCATCGTTAGACCCATGTTTGCAGTTACAGGGATCGACGGACTGCATTAGTAGGGTGCAAGATCAGAAGTGACAGAGAGGCAAGATCCATAAGCTTACGCATGGGGCAAGATCCACTTCACATGTGATAGAGCTGGGTCACGTCCAAAAACGCCTGATACGGGATCGCCCCAGCCGTGCCCTGAATCACCCAGGCCCTGATGTTTTACAGATTAATAAACGTGGGTAATTGACGAGGCTCGATCGACACGGACGTGAAGAAAAATGACGGTTGCCGTGTGCTTGGTAGTAGGATTGAAGGTAAGCGCTTTTAGAGGTGTAATAGACATAAAGGCGCGACGAGAGGTGGCAGCCAATATCGTTGAAGGTACCTGTTTCAGTTTATGGGGAATGAGCTCGCAAGTGGTGTCCACTGGGCGTAACCGTGACGGCGCACACCATGTATTAATTGGGTCCACGGTCCGCCACTCCGCATCTTCCGCTCTCTTGACCCGACCGCGATGGAGAACTGTCCCGCTTCCCACTCTTCTCAAGAATCCATCTCAATGGAAAATACTTCCGAGCCTAAGGTTCTCTCCAAAAAGGCGCAGAAAAGGGCACTCAAAATGGCGCGACTAGAAGAGCGAAAGATCGAACGGCGAATCAAAGAGAAAGCGGCGAAAAAGGAGAAAAAGAGACAACGGGCGGAGAGAATTGCCGCTGGGGAGCAGTTGTCAGAGGATGAAAGGTCGCAAAAGCGGGCAAAAGCGAATCACATAAGAAAACCATTCACCGCGAGAGTGGTCTTGGATCTGGGGTTCGACGACAAGATGAGCGATAAGGTAGGAGGCCACTAGATAGTTCACCAGCATAACGTATTATCCTCAGGCGACACCCCGGATCATTTCAGGAAATTACTTCGTTATGTTCACAGCTAGCCTATGTCTACAGCGCTAATCGACGCTCACCAAACCCTTTCCGGTCGCTCCTCTTCACGTCACTAAATGGTCGAACACTGTCTCGACTAGAGAAATTGAACGAGGGGGGATATAAAAGATGGGCTGGAACGGAATGGTGGTCCGAATCTTACGACAGACTCTGGATGTGGAATTCGGTTGAATCTACTCCAAAAGACGGCGAGACTTCTAGAGGCGCCACAAATGAAGAACCCTGTGCCGAGGGTGATAGCAGTCCAGAAAAACTGCTTGCGATTCCTGCGTCACGAGATCGCGTGATTTATCTTACCGCAGACTCGACTGAAGTCCTAGAGGAATTGAAAGAAGGGGATACCTACATCATCGGCGGGATTTGTGATCATAACCGCTATAAGGTGTGTAAATAAACACGGGCGACGTGTGTCCTGTCATGAACGAGTTTGTAGAATCTTTGTCTAGACAAGGCTAGGGAGTCAGGAGTCCGCGCGGCGCAGCTTCCCATTGGGCGTTATCTATCGCATTTACCAACACGTAAGGTCCTCACAGTCAACCAGGTATTCGAAATTCTTGTGAAATGGGTGGAGACAAGAGATTGGGAGCTGTCGTTATATGAGGTCATTCCAAAGCGCAAATTTCAAGGAGCCGGTGCACAAGAAGGGTCAATGGATGGGGAGAGTATTGCCATTGTGATTGAGAATGGACCAGCACCATAGTCCGTTTCACATTACAGGACATCTTTCAGACTTGTTTTGCCCGAACCCCTCTCTAGTGGCTTTGGCTGCTGTGGTGCTGGTTTCCATCCGATCTACACTCGTATGATGAGCGAGACGATAGATCACAGCAGCAGAAAATAGCTGACCATATAGATGACCTGGAACGTAGCAGGCACGGTGCCATCTTCTTGTCCATGGAGCTCTGTGCATCCGAGCGATTAGCATGCCTCAGCTCGATGGATTTCACTTACCTTTGTATATCGCCGAGGCGGCGGCTAGCGTGTCTCTATGTAAAAAGTGACGGCTTGAAATCCACCGTGAGCCGTGCGCGTGCGACGGTTGATCAGATGCACAACACACCGTCCGATGATGGCGTTATTTTCGCCCATATCCCGGAGATCGTCAAGAAGCTCCCACATGCTTGGGTACCCTACTCTGACTTCGTCAACATCTACAGTAAGAAGCGTGAAGCCAGCACGGCTCATTAGGTTTGACATGTCACGAGGGTCTAAGCCAACAGTCATGGATGACCCTCAGTCGAGAGTGAATTCGACGCGCCTGCCATCGGAGATACGTGGGGAGAAACTCCACCTTCTCTTTCAACTTCTGCAAGCTGAAGGGAGGTACGTAGTTCGAAAAGTGTGTCTCCCCCGAAGATAGCACCAACGAAAACGCCGTCTGGTTTCAGGGCTTCTTTAATCTGTACGAGTACACCTGTGTGCATGATCTTGTCACATTCTTCAATCAACGTCGCGCGACCACATACCTGGCAGGTCATTAACCCAATGTAGGCTGAGACAAGACACTATTGCTTCCTGAGAATTCCGTGGGATTACATTGAGGAATTCTTCTTCGTCAACGGCGAGTCTTTCGACCTGAACTAGTTTGTTTACCATAAGCCAGATCCATGAGACGCCAGGCTGGTGAGAATGGCGGACCGTCAAACTCCGAGTCAGGGTCCCTTTCAAGCGTAGGTCCTGACAGTAGTTTGAACGAGAAGGCGAGAAATCATACTCGACTCCTTACTACTTAGTTCAAGCATTGTTACTTTCTGCGTTCGATCTAGTTCCAGGAGTTTGGAGAAATGACCCGGGCCAGATCCAAGATCAAGGACGGAGATAAACTTTCTCTTAATATCCTAAGATATGTCTCAGCTAAATCAGACGAGAGGTAGAATAGAGACTGACCAGAAATCTATCTATCATCCTGTTGGCCACCTCGTCGCGGATGTAGTCAACTGTCCTACTGCGATTTCCTCCATCACAAGCCACAGAACGATCTTTTTGCAAGCGCTTGACTTGTCTGTCGAAGACCTGAAACGGGCTCTGAACTGAAGTCTCAATTTGGGAGGGTGATAAAGAAGCGATGAATCGGAATCGTAGGGGAGAAATAGGACTACGCAGCCTCGAGCTCGAGTAGACTGTGAACATTGGAACTTATTCAAGTTCGTATATTAATTATTGACTAGCATTCTCGGGTCAGCGGCAAATCCCGGCGTGCCACGACTCATTAGTACTCATTGCCAACCTTCCTTTGACTTGACCTTGATCTTGCAACCCATTTCCATCGTATGGACGGCAGAAACAATCAAACCAATCCCCAATATACACAAAATAGACAAATTATAAATGCCCCTTCAGCGGAACTCAATCATATTCTCCAGAATGGCGTGACTCCAGAACAATTTGCTGAGAACGCTCGTCGGCTAGAGGCCTACAGTCGCATGAATGCCATGGGTTTGCAGGTTCATTTGCAGAGGGAAAATCAACTAGCAGAGCAACGTAGACAGAATGAGTGAGTTAGTGTTCTGTTATCGTGGGCCCTCTTACAATATATGATCAGGCTGCGTCTCATACAACTAGCCCAGCAACTTACCACTGGACCGTGCGTGCTACCTTTTTTTTCGCGTTCATCTTATAGAAGCCATGCCAGTCGACAACAGCAATTTCGGCACTACATTCCACCAACTGTATCCCAAGTAACTCACGGTCGTCAACCATTACCTGCGCAACGGCCTATTGCGTCTAGTATTCTGAACAACAGCAACCCGCCTACCGTGTGTTCATTCTTTCCGGCTATCTGGGGTGATATTGATTAACCTGATGCTATACAGCAACTTCACAATTATGTACCTCACAATAGAACTTATCCGAGCAATATACCCACACAACACCCTCAATACTACCAACCTCACGTTTATCGTCCGGGCGAGACCGTTCGGATATCGCATGCGGTTGGAGGGGCTGGAGCTGTGGCCACAGTGAGTTCCCACAAGCCTTAATGTTGCACCTCGTATGCGATTTTTTTCCCAGTCGACTCCCCCCACAATTCGAACTGCACAACCACCACCGACTTTTATGCAACAAAAACCTCAGCACCCACAGTATTCTGGTATCGCAACAAGTTCACAGGCGATACCAAGGCAGAGCGGTGCATCAAGTGTAACTGCTGACCGCGTAACTGGTCATCCAGTGCGTAATCTATTTCTCAATCTCACTCCAGCTCCCTGAGATCTATTGCAAAGTATGAGCAATTTACGAAGCTATATTCCTCATGGACGACGGTATGTTCCCGTTTGGCTATACATCAAGTTACTTATCTGGCTGTCCAGGCGTATGGTGCTGAGACAGCAGCCTCAATGGCAGGAGGAGCGCAACGAAGCCAGGCACAGCAGATGATGCCAGTCCCAATACAGTCCACAGTTACTTCTTCCGCCCCTTCTGTATCAGTATCAGATCTCCAAAGTCAAAGTCAATCCCAGATTCCGAAGCAGGGAGGCGTTGAAGGGGGTATAGCACCACCCAACCCGCGCTCGCAAACTCTGGACTGGATTCCTGTAGCTCCCTTGGTGCCTAACGATAGGCAACAAGTGTCGTCTCAACCCCAACCAACAGTACCTCCCAGTCCCGCTACTCACGTGCATTCCCCAGCCGATTATTTGACTCATGAAACTGGTGCTTCTCGGGAGTCCGTTGGCCGGCCAGGTGGGAACTTAGACGTGCCCAACGATGTGGGCGTACAACCACATAACCTAGGGGCTACGACTAGTGGCCCCGCTGCGATGTCAACAGACCTCGGTTTTAGGTCATCCACTCCGCCAGGTTCGCAACAAGGCTCTGCACAGTCTATATTGTTGGCTCCGGAGGAAAAATCAACAGCTCTGTATACCATGCGTGGTCTTGCCGCTAGCATCAAGCGCGCTCTAAACGCGGAACGATTAGCAGCATCTGCAGAACCATCTACAACGTCTGATTCTCAGTGCCAAAAGCGCACGAGGTCAACTTCGGCTGAAATCATGGATAATCGAGATTCAAAAGCCGTCAAACAGTCCGATTCCGCTTCGGCAGAGGCTTCCGAGCAGGTGGTTCCCCTTCCAACAGAAATCCAAAATGTCAACCTTGTCAACGAATTGGGTGGCTCATCGTCAGCCACGTTACTATCTTTTCCCCAGCTACCACATCAAGAAACGGTGCCTTCGGATGGGTTCGCAACGGCGAACTCACAGCATGGGCCTACACCCAACTTCGTACCGTTCTCTACTTTGGCAGGTGCAGTCTCATTCGACAATATTATCGAGTCTGTTTCTGTTAGCCACAGCGTGGATTCTCCCAAACCAATAGGTCCTTTGGAGGACTTGGCGAACTCTCAGCAGAGCCCAGATATCTTACTTCATGATCCCATGAATATCCCACTAGCATCTACGTCCCAGTCGTCCTTAAACCCCTTCCCCTTTTCAATTCGTACTCCAACACCTCCCCTCGCCGCCACGATCACATCTCTTCACGATGACGACGATGACGACGAGAAGGTGGAGGAATTTCATCCATCCCGTCCCGCCTCCCCTCCTAGTATAGAAGGGGCGACTATGCGAGCATATTCAGTGTCCTCTGCAAGTAGGGAAGACGTCGAAATGAGTGTCGGTTTTGTTGAAGACCAAGTCCGGACTCCTTCAAATATTGCATCATTGCCGGCGTACGCCACCGATCGGGACAAAAATTTGTCAGCCCAGGAGACGGATATTTTCGTCCGTCGCGCAGGTTTGCTGGATTCATCAATCGGGGGAATTTCTGGTGGGGCGATAGAAATCTCGCGAGCTGAGGAACGCCCAGTGGGTGAGACGAGAAGTCCTGTGCAAACCAGCGAAAAGTTGCCTGGTTCTGGCGTGAAATCCCGCAGAAAACAAGCATTTTATATCGAAGTTCCTCCACCGTCGGAATGGGTTCTCAGAGCCAAGCGTCGAGAAGCGATAAAGAAGGCGTTGAAAAACGATACAGCCGGTGAGTCGTGGCGTTCTACTATCCCTCCACACTGTTGCTCATACACCCCAGGGCAGCGCAGTACAAGAGGTTCGTAAATGTCACCACGTTATGGACCCAACTCAGAATATTCAGTTAGAATACGCGAATTGTGAGATTGCAGACCGTCTATGTCCTCGGCGTTGTCATTGGAATGGATGTCAAGCTATTCTTAATTCGATTTATACTTTGAAGCAACACGTGAGACAACATCAGTCAGAGGTAGAGCCCATAGGACCTGCAATGGTATTGACTCTGTGTGGAATGAGCCCCGAAGGACTGGCAGCTAACTTGCATTTCCTAGACAGTGTCATGCCGATGGAAACAATGCCGTATGGTGTGCGAACAGTCCAGTCTACTTCGACACCTTTACCGTCACATTGAAAGGGAAATTATTTGTTTATATGATGGTACTTGTGGGAAATGCATCCATCAACGATGCAACGCTGAAAAAATGGTTTATCAGATTGTGACGAGCGCTTTCCTCGCATCGAAGACCTCGAAGCGCACGAGAAAAGCGAACACGCTGACGAGGAACCGCCACCGTGTGCCATACCTCGACGACCCGATCTCAAATCCCTTCCAGATCTACCTCAAACTCTCCCGTCGTATACGACCACAACACGGCTAACATCCAAGCCATCAATTACTGAGGACCGTCATGCCCGTCTCGGCCCTTGGGTAAATATGTATTGATGCTCTCCATGCTTCACCAAGCTGATGCACTCTCGTAAGGTCCTGGGTATGACATTTGGCCACCCAGCGTTGGGGCCCGAGGAGGAAGGGTTCAACTCTACTCATGGCGTTCGGCATGCAGCGCGACTTGCGGACAAGGCAACTGACATTTCCTTGCCTCCGTTCAGCGGAGTTGGCGAGAGTGGGGAGATGACACCGAATTCCGAGTTTCTAGGACCACCAGCGGAGTATGACCTTTTGGAAGAGCCGTCGGCTATGTCGACACATGTTTTTAGCGACTTGGACACTGTGGAGGTGACACGGTATTTTTGGGAGGGCGGAAATGTTGAGAGAGAGAGAGGGTGTTCTATAGCTGCAAGTGTTGAGACAGAGTCCTCGGATTCATTGGCAGTCGAGGCCCTGATATGATGACTGACTACTGAACGGATAAGTTACCATATATAGCAGTCATGTCATTTTGAGATTATTTATTTGAATTATTTATTTATTCTTGCCTTGATCTCGGAGAGCGAGTGAGCCAGTTTTTGTTCGATGGCGACACCAAGTTTGTTTCCTGGTTTCCTTCCAAAAAACTCACTTCCTGAGCTGACTTGTTTACTAGATCCCATGTACATCTCCGCTCGTTCCGCAGAGGCCATCCTCTCAGATCTTCGCCCACTCAAGCTCCAGACAGATGCCCTTATCTTTCTCAATCTCTTTCTCGATGATATTTTGGCAAATATCATCAACTCTTCTCGTTCAATTCTTACAGATCGTCTTAAGACTGGCCTTTTGAAGACTGTTTCCACAACCATAGGGAAAGATGCCCTCCTTGAGGCCGAAATGGAGTTGCGCGCGTACTGGCAACGCCCAAATGCTGTCAAGCCTTCTCCTTCACAAGCTTCTGCCTCGGAATACAATTTCTCTCTCCCCTCAATGATAGAGGTGCCGTGTTGTTCTAGCAGCTTCCCAATCTATCTTACATGTCTCTCATCTAGCTCATGCGTCTAAAGTGTGAAGCGTACTCAACGCTGAACGACTCGGACGAAGACGCTCAAGCTGAAAACAGAATTCAACAGCGTTTACAGACCCAGGGCATAGAACCCCCTAAATCTGTCATCGTTGCGCCGGCCGCGTTGTATCTCACCGCGATTCTCGAGTGAGTTAAAACTTCATCGTACTCTAGCCGACCCACGCGATCTATTTATTAACCACGATTTGCCCCCAGATGTATCTGCGAGTAAGCAAGACACGCACCCTTGTTGATGATCTAATTTACCATCCCACACTTAGACATATATTATCCAGCGTTGGCCGGGTAGCTACGCGAGATAGTAGTAAGGAAGTTGCCGGAACACATGATCTGTTCGTTGCCCTCTGCGAAGACGACGCTATTTATCCGGTATTCAAGGTTTCCAAGGGTAGGTGTCTTCTCTTTCGGCGTATTCTGTTTCGGCGTATTCCAGGACCTGATTAAAGTTATACAGTCTATGGGCATATCGAGAACTCGCTAAAACAGTCTTCGAGGCCGCGGCGTAGCAAATCTCTCTCAAGGTCTGAACGGCAAGAAACACGTGATGTCTCATTACCAGACTCCCAACACAGGTCTCGCCCATCGTCCGAGTCGGGAGCCTCCGCGGCAGTCTCTGGATCTGTTGGCTCCGATCCAAGAACTTCACTGGACAGAGGGAAAGCCAACAAAGCATTTCGCACTTCTGGTGATCGCGATACCCCGCTCCCGTCTGACGCTGTGTCTCGCGTGACTGCGAGTCGGAAAGGTTTGAGCACACAGAGTGACAGTGGTAACGACAGTGCCACCTTGGTCGTAGAGGTTGGCATCCCTTTTTACTAATGTCATAACGAGCGTCATTAAAATCTATTCCTTTTGAAGGATGGCAACCTGGCGCAAGAGTTCGATAATCTCATGCGCTCTGGAGACACAATGAAAGTATCGTTAACGCCAGACAGGTTGCGAACAATGGAGGTATGCTTAAAGTGTCACCTATCCCTCTCCTGATGTTTACAATTTCTTCCTTAGACCGCGAAGGAACAACAACAGCAAACCGCAACTAACGCCCACTCGAGGGCGCCTTTGGCTGCCGATGTGCCTTCCGTGTCAGCAGACCTGAAATATCACGGCACCAGAAAGCGACATGTTGATTCCATCATTGAAGATGAAGAACCCAAAGAAACCATGATATCGCCACGGGTAGCGCCATCTCGATCTGATGGAGCCCGGCCCTTGGATGTTCGCACACGGTCGGTGTCCACTTCAGGAATATCTCAAGGCATCGACCCCCCGGTCACCGGGAAATCGCATCGCCTGAAAAGCCCTTCATCTTTCTCTGGGTCCCAAGGTCGTGACACGCCTAACAGGTTCAAGAGTTTGCCAACAACTCCTCGCCGGCGCAAGATACAGCGAAATTATGAATCGATGGACATTGACGACGTCATGAATGGCTCAGAAGAGGGCAGTGAGTCAAGTCCTGACCCTGGCGACCAGACAATGCAAGGCCGTGCTCGATTGTATCCCGTCTCCAAAGTTACCAGGGACCTCATCTCCTTCCTTGAAGAGGGTCCCCCTCCTGAGGTTCAGCCCGTGCGTTCTGCTACTAGGAGCTCCGTCTCTCTTACCCCGACGACTAAGTCTGCCAAGAGTGGCAACCGGTTTCAACGCATGATGTCGAAGCTAACCCTTTCGAGGGAAGACCGAATGTCTCAAGACTCGCAGCGTGGTCAAGGTGTTGGCGTTATGAGCGCCCCTTCGACTCTAGGATCTTTCGGCGCAAACAACTCAAAGCCTCTCCCCCTTGCTGTGAAGCCTACACCTCCCCCCGTCCTCTCAATCCCCCCTTCTGTGCCAATATCGCCGCC
>QFDW01004266.1:0-13182 GCA_003315895.1 Lactifluus rugatus | reverse complement strand
CATTGCAGTTGCTTGAATAGAACTATTTTTCATGCATGATCTGGTTGACAGAACTGGTGTGACTAGTGCTAGTTGGCAAAACTAGTGCTAGGTGTGTAACTAGGGCTATTTTATGAAACTAGTGCTAGGTGTGAAAATACTGCTACTAGGGCTAGATTGCTCACTAGAGCATGGCAAGTCTCTCTAGGGCCAGAATAAAAACTAGCTTGCTAGGATTGACTAGGTGTACTATTGGCACTAGGGCTAGTAGTGCCAGTAACTTTATAGTTTTCCTGATGTAGGGAAATTCCTTGATACCAACTAGTGAACTTGAGAGATTCTTACAGTCAATTCTTGACACTGTTTTCTGACTGATGTGGAAAGAGTGGGTCTATAAAAGCAATTACGAAGTCCAAACAGTAGTCCCATCTAAGCCACCTGTAAACTTTGGTCTATAAGGTCCCATTTTAGTAGTACGCCCACTGGCAGCACTAGACTCGATCACAATGCCAGACAAATGTGAGTCCATGGACTACTCATGAAGAGTGGTCGCCCTAGTTATTGCTAACTGCTAAACGTATGCATATTGAAACTACCAGTAGTTATCTGAGTCGTTCAGTATAACTTACCTTTATGATTTACACTTCTGTCTACACAGATACACTTGTAGACGTGGGTGATGCAAACATGAATAGGTCAATGAATGAAATCTCATTCTAAGACCAAGAAGGGTATGGTTTCAGGAACAATATCCACCCACCTCGGCTGTAATAGGGCTTTACCCCATTGGTACTAGGATAGGCAGGACCGTAGCAAGTTGGGAGATGAAACTGGGGGAGATGAGTATGGACGTCTGTGGGTGTCACCTTCGGCGCCCATGTGCTGTGTTCATGCTAAAGGTCAACATGTTTTACTTATACTGGCCCAGGTGTACTATATATATACATTGTGGCGGTGATCATCACACGGCAAGCTTATAATCATGGCGCTCATGTCGGGCAAGTAACCACTTATGATTGGCGCTCTTGCACTTGGCCAAACATTCACAAAGACAGTATACCAACATGATGAGCCCCAACATGTCAGAGCCCGTCAACCTCACACGCCGATGGCAAAAATTAGAAATGACAGCTGTGAGGGCGATGTGAAGGACAGGTGCTCCCCATCCAGCAAGAAGCATGGGTTGATTCCTACAATAGTGCCAGTAGGAAAGAAACACCACTGAAATGGTGGAAGATACGGTGATACTCAATGGTGGCACGACTATGACCATTGGAAGTGGTGATGATAAGTGTATATTACTTACTCTTCAGTGGGAGAACCTTGGCAGCTTTAAACAGTCAATGAGGTAAATGATAAGCGCGTTATCAAGATATCATACAGGATAGGGCAACCCATGAAAGGAAGGGGGGTATATGCCTATTAGCATCACGATATAGCTAAAAGGAAATAACAGCTCTGACATATGCCAGGGAAGGTGCGGTGATAGGAACCCTTGCACAACAATCGGCAAACTTGATGGAGAATGTGTGTGGCGTCCATGGGACGCCTACCAGTGGGGGCGCTAGGGTGTGTGTGAATGTGGATGTGGACACAGGACTCGCGAGTGCAGAGCTTGTTGGCGCAGATGTGAGCATGTCATGGGTGGTGTGCCGAGTGAGCAAGCTTATGAGCTACAATGTGTAGGTTGGGTGTTTTGTGCAGGTATATAAGGTTTGCATCCCACAGAAATATCAGTTCAATAGTAGAGCATGCGCTGGCAAGCAGGCAGAACTTGCAATGTGGGGAGTGGTGTGCATGATATACCAGGTCCAATGAATGTGAATTTTTTTTTTTTTTAGAAGCATCTCACATTTCGTACGGATTATGTAGGAACACCACTATATCTACTATGAAGTCCATATTGGATAGGGAGACAGAGCCCTGCAAGCTCTACCTATACCATGTCTAAGTCAAAGACAGAACCATGCTCTTCTACTTATCCCTCAGGGTGTCCATCAGGCCTCTTCTTGTCATTCATTTCTTGGCGGTGTTGAGTCGTTTGGATTGTCGATTTGATGTGTTCTCGTAGGGCTGGTTGGACGCTAGGCTTTCCATGAATGTGTGTCTTGGTAGTCTTGTCTCTGCAGCTTGCAGAGCAGTGGTGGCTAGAGGGGGGGATGGGATTTGAGGAGGGAAGCGACAGGGACCTTCTTTCAGGTCTTTGGCTTGTTTGGAGTGGTAGCGGGTTTGGCTTTTGCTATGCCCTTCACTACCCAGTCCTTGTCACATATGTCCTGATGGAGAGGACACTTGTGTCTCCATGCCGACTTTCTCGAAGCAAACTTGCGTCCGCATACATGGCATTGTCATTTTGGTCCCTCGGCCGCCTCTGTGGCTGTGCAGGCACAATTCTTATGTGAAGCACGGCTCTTCTTCTGTGCAAGTTGCTTCTTCTCCTTTGGGCAGGGTTGCCTTTCAGGCACCCTTGGTGAGATTCAAAAAAGCCACAGGGGCCTTCCTCATTAAGAAGCTCTAGAATGAAAGCAAACATGACCTTTTTCACCCATTTGAGGGGGTGAGGTACAAGTGCAACAGCACACTTGACCAGGTGGGAATGGAATTGGGGAGTAAACTCAACCCATGAAATTTTTCTGTCTTCAGCCTTTTAGGCCAATGTGGCATTGGCCATGAGGTGGTTCTGTGAGAGAAGCCAGCGACAATGGAAGACATTAAGGATGTTGAACACAGAGAGCTTGGCATCCTTAGAAAACAGTACCCTGCTCTTTTTGGTCTTTGTTTCTTTTTCTCCTTCACCCGTGGGTTCAGGGGAGTCTGAGCAGAAAAGTAGGCCAGGCAAGCCTTTGGGGGGGGAAAGGGGGGAGAGTGGAGAGGGTGGATTGGATACTGATAATGCAGCCCCAGGCCCAGGTAAAACCCCTTGGGAGGGGAGAAAAGGCTCCTGAGGCAAATTTGACTCAAGGGGAGTAGCAGATTGCAGAGGGGAGGGGGAATGATGAAGCCAGACATTGTGGGAAAAACCTTTGATGGTGGTTGTTATGGCTCCACTGGGCCGGATGCCAACAAGGCAAACTGGGGTTGACTCGACTGGGGTCTAGCAAGGTGATCGCATTATCCTTCTAGTCCAGAGGGGTCCTCTGTAAGAGTTGAGGTGGTCTAGTTATCCTCAAGTCTTCTATATGCGTATGTCGTGCGTTCCCAATGCTAGGGCTAACTGTCCACGATATTCTTGCATTCCCAATGCTAGGGTGACTGTCCAAGGTCTTGCTAAGGTGATCGCGTTGTCCTTAGTATTCTATAGCTAGGGTTCTAGCTACCCAGACTATCTGCTCAAGCCACAGGGTCACTTGATAGTGACGACATACAACGGCTATCCGAAGTGTGCTTGGACTGACCAAGTCACAGAAGATGGGGGTAAGAGGTGAAAGGGGAGGAGTTGAGCTAAGTCGAGGGACTTGTCTGTGAGGTCACACAGAGTCAAGCAAGGTAAGGGAGATGATAGTGGATTCGAGTAAAATGGTAAAGACAAAGCTGGGGTACAAGCTACCAGCCTTTGTCCTACTTATACAGTTCAGTCTCAACGAGTGCTTAAGGCCACTCACTGCTAAGTATAGTACAAAGATAACAGAGAAGCATGCAAGTGCTTAAGGCCACTCGCTGCTAAGTATAGTACAAAGAACCAGGCGAGTGCTTAAGGCCACTCGCCCAATAGGAGCATTGTCGGGCATTTCAGAGATCAGTCCGTGACAATACCCCCTTCTCTAGGAGCAGTGCCACCTGCTGCTAATGCCCGAGGTGCGTTGCTGTGAAGATGGTGCTCCAGCTCCTCCCAGCGCTGTCGTCGACCCTTGAAGTCTTCCTGGGCCCTTGCCTGGGTTTCCAAATGACAGCCCCCTTCTATGTTGCCATGCCATCTGGGCACACGGCAGATTCCTAGAGAGCATCGGTGGTGCAACATGGGACAATGCAATCCTAGATGACTGGCCCATTCTTCGCACCATTCGCAGTAGTACCTTCGCACTGGGGACAAGCCTTCTGGGGGTGTTTTGAGCAATCACCCCCCAGGTGGTAAGTACCCCAAGTAGCTGGCCCGGCTTTGCTCCATGGAGAGGGCTCCGGATCCACCATCCAGTCCTCTTTGATAGAGCGTATGCTCCCTTGCCAATCTATGAGCAATATAATCTGTTTCAGTGGCGGCTGGATTGGCGGCGAGGAAGCTCTGGCAGTTTTCATTGGTGCGGTGGTGGGCAGACTGTGCAAAATGCTCGCGGATGTATTGGCGGGTGTTGTCATCAATACCTTGGAGTAGGACTTCTTTGATGGTCCCATCTGGCTCTGCGATATGGACTTTTTGGATTTCTTCCGCCATTGCTTTCCCCTTTTCTGTGAGGCAATAGGTATTGATGCCACACGCCTTGCGGGTACTTGGCTGACCGTCGGATCCTTCTCCCCCAAGGAGAAGAACTGGGGCTCGCAGGGAAAACTTGACTGTGTCTTTGTCAACGTAGGTGTAGTCTTCGTCAGGGGTGGGGTCTCTGGCCAGATCAGTGAGGGTGACCTCATTTCCTGTTTCAGGGTGAACAAGACTTGGGGCATCCTCGATTTCTAGACGTGGGGGGGTAGGCAGAGGTTCTGGAGTGTTGTTGGGAATGACTGTAGCTGGAGGGACGTAAGGCATTTCTGGCAATATTAGGAGGTCGTTCCCTGCTCTTATATCTATTTTTCTTATCGCTCCGGGTGTAGTTGGTGGAAGTCCTACACTTTTTCCTCCACATGGACTTGGTCAGCTGGTTCCCAGCTGTCTTCTGCTTGTGAATATCCCTTCCATCATAGAAGGTATTGCAGTTTGTGTCCTCACCCCACTCGTCTTGATTCCAGCACTTGCTCGACTTCATACTCTGGTTCTCCTTCCACGATTTCTGGGGGTGGCATCTCGAAGTTCTCCCCATGTTCCTCCATTTCTTTGTATGGTGTTATTAGTGATGCGTGGAACACGGGGTGTACTCCTTTCTTTTGCCATTGGTCCAGTATTTTTAGCTGGTATACCACCGGACTAATCACCTTCGTGATGACGAAGGGACCATATCGTTTTGGTGCCAATTTCGTAAATGGGTGGGATAACTTCAGATGCTTCCCTTCCAGCCAAACTTTGGTACCTTCTTCGTGTGGCTGGAATGCTCTCCTTCCTTTCTTTCAAATGTTCTGTTTTTCTAGCAATGCTTGTGCCTTCTGGATTGCACTTTGCGCTTGCTTCCTCTTCTCTTCTATGGCTTCTTTTCTCTCTGCCACACTTGGTGCTGCACTTGTTTCACGATTGGTGGTTATTTGGGGAATGTATCCCATTAGTAGATTGTAGGGGGTGAATTTAGTTGTTTCACTCGGCCAGGAGTTGTGCACATATTGTGCCATTGGTAGCCACTTTGCCCAATTGTTCTGATGGAAGTTTCCATATACCCTTAGGTATTGTTCCAACCACTGGTTACTGCGTTCGGATTGTCCATCGGTCTGAGGGTGATAAGCCGTGCTAAGATTCTGCACGACTCCTAACTGCTGGCAAACTGCTTGCGCCCATTTTGATGTGAATCTGGGATCCCTATTGGATATGACTCTTTTTGGTACCCCATAATGTGGGAAGATATGTTGCACGTATAATGCTGCAACACCTTCAGCTGTGATTGTTTTAGTACAGGGTAGGAAGAGGGTGGCTTTGGTGCAATCATGATCCGTGATGGTGAGGATACTGTCATACCCTTCACTTTCTGGCAGATCTGTGATGAAATCCATGGCTATAGTGGCAAAGGGCACGGCTCCATGCTTTGGTGTGATCGGCATCAGGGGCACTTTCAACCTAGTGGTGCCTGCCTTAGTGCTTTGGCAGACTGCATATCCTTGCACATATTTCTTGATAAAATCGGCTGCCTGGGGCCACCAGTAGTCATTAAGCACCTTGCTGGTCATTCTGGTTATTCCTGGGTGGCCTGCCAGTTGATAACACTCTAGGATTTGCTGTTTCAACAGCAAGTCGTCCAGTATCACCAATCGTCCTTTGTGTACCTAGTAGTCGCCTTCTAATTCCATTTCTTTGTGTTTTTGATGCCACTCCTCTAATTGCCACTCATTCTTCTTCTGTGCCTTTTGCACTGCTTCCTCTAAACATTCTTGTGTCGCTATTGCTCTTGCGAATAGTTCTGGTGGCAGTACCACTACCTTGTTGTGGTCAGTGGTCCCTTGATCGTAATCAGGTTGTCTAGATAGTGCATCCGCTCTGTTTGTTGCTCCTGGTCTGTGTACTATCTGCATGTTGTATTTGGCCATTCTTCCTAGGTATTGCGCTACTTGTCTGTTTATTTTGTGCGCTTCTCTGTAGTATCGAAGATTGGCATGATCGCTGATGACAGTGTGTTGATGTGGTGAGCTAAGCAACAGGTGTCTCCAATGTTCCAGTCCTTGCATTATTGCCAGTAACTCCTGGTCGTGAATGTCGTAGTTGCGTTCTGCTTGGTTGAACAATTTCAAGTGATATCCAACTGGTCTGAGACATCCTTCCTCATCTCCTTGATAGAGGATTGCCCCAGTCACATATTGTGACGCATCCACCTCTAATACATAGGGTTTTTGGTTATCTGGTCACTGGAGGACTGGGTTACTTGTTACTTTGCTTATTAGTTGCTCCACCGCTTTCGTGCATTCGTCCGTCCACTCAAACTTTGCCCCTTTCTTTAGTAAGTTATTCAGGGGGCGTGCCAGGTTTGTGAATCCTGGAATGAATTGTCGTTGGAATCCTAGTACTCCAAGTGTGCTTCGTACTTCTTTGACAGTTTTTAGGGTTATAGGCCAGTCTTTCAGCCCTGACTCTTTGCTGGGGTCTATTCGGATGCTCCCTTTATTGATTTGGTAGCCCAAGAAATCTATTTCTTCTTGTTCAAACCAACATTTCGCTGGTTTGAGGAATAACGACTCTTGTTCCAGGACGTCCAAAAACTCATGGGTGATTTGTCGGTGTAGCTTTAGGTCATTTGGTGTGGCTATTAGGACATCGTCCATGTACCAATGTATCATTCTTGGATATCGGGCTTTAAGGGGGGCTAGTATTCTGTCCATCATCTTCTGGAAGGTAGCAGGGGTGTTGCATAGTCCAAAAGGCATGATGTTTGCCTCAAACAAGCCTTCACTTGTCTTGACTGCCATTATCCACCTGCTTTCTGGATGGATGCGTATGTTGTAATAGCCATCCCTTATGTCAAACTTTGATAACAGTTGTGCTCCTTGTAGTTGGTCGAAGATAACATCCATTCGTGGGAGTGGGTACACGTCCTTCACCATCCATTTATTGATTTGTCAATAGTCGTAGACTGGTCTTAGCTTCCCGTCTTTCTTTTTGATGAAGAAGAATGGAGTCGACCAAGGGGAACTAGATTTGGCTAAGAATCCCTTCTCTACTTGATCTTTGATCATGTCCTTCATTGTTGCACCTTCTTCGTCCGTTAGCTTGAAAGTTTTGCAATTTATAGTCTGAGGTGCTCTGGGCAGTAGTGTAATAACGTGATCTTCTGGTCTTTGGGGGGGGAAACATCGTGCTTCTTCTTCTGAGAAGACTTTGCAATGACGTTCATACTCCTTAGGAATAGTTTGCTTGACCTGGTCTTTTCCTGCTTGTTTGGCCATTTGCTGGCTGATGCTGACTTTGTTAATTCACATTTTTAGGGCAGCTCATCGGATCTTCCATCCCTTGCCTGTAGTGCTCAGAGAAATGGGTGGTCCCTTGATTTCCTTCTTTGTCCAATCAATGCTGGGATTGAAGTCCTGTAACCAAGGGTATCCCAAGATCATTCTGTCTGATCCCAAATTCGTGATAAAGAACAGATGGTTGGCTTCTTTGTCTCCTTGTGTTATTGCTAATATGCAATAGTGCGTGATTTCTCCTGCTTGATTTTCAGTCCCATCGACATTATAGACCTTCTTGCTTTGTGGCAATTTTAGTCGTCCTAATTTTAGCTTGGCGACCGTTCATTCATCGATGAAATTCTTGCTTGCCCCACTGTCTACCAGGGCTTCTTCTGTGGCCGTTTGCTTCGCGCTGTGGAAGTCCAATTGCACATTTATTGATCTGATTTTGGAAATACAGCATATGTTCATTCTTCTAGCTCTAAACCAGGCCATCGGTCTTGAGCTTACTGAAAACCCACCTCGTTGTATAGTTGATCCATTACTTCCACAAATTTCTCATGTCCTAGTTTTTCCCTGAAGGTTTTCATTGCTTCTAGTAGGGTTGCTTTCTTCTCTTCACTCTTGATTTCTCGATTCTGAGTCCTAGGAACTTGTCGGGAGATTTGATTGGGGACAGCCACTGATTTTCCCTTTTTCTTGGGGCACCAGTAGGCAACATGTCCCGTTTGTTTGCACAGAAAGCATCTTCTTTCTCGACCTAGCCTTGCTCTTTCTTCTGATGATAGAGGCTTTGTAACAGTATTGTCTACCTCCATGGTGTCGGGATCTTTTGGCAGTTGGTTCTTTTTGTAAGTGTATTCTGCCAGGAACCTAGGCATTGGGTTCTTGTCTTTGCGGAATTCCCGCTCCCTTGTTATTTCAATGTAGTTATTGTGACAATGGATGGCCACCTCCTGCCACTTGCGCAATGTCGTCGGTTTTGGTTGTTCTGTTCGAATGATTTCTTCGAACAGTCCTTTGGAAATTCCTTGTTTGAAAGTGACTATTAGCCACTGGTCATGTGGTGGCCAGTTCGCCCTTTTCCTGAGGTTATTGAAGTGCGTTATGTATCCTTCTATGTCTCCTGGCTTCATAGTGAGTTTAGCCAGTTCATTGTACACATCCTCTTGTTTGGTGAGGTAGCTGAATTGTGCTTCAGCTGCTACCTCGAATGCTGTCCAGAGATCTTCATTCTGGTGTCCAATCACTACTGCTCTTCCTAGCAGGATGTTGGTATATTCTTCGACCCAAGTTGACACATTGGGTCCCTTCATTAGGGCTAGTACCATTACTACCCGATTGAATGGGACGCGCTCTATGTTGCTGTCCCAGTTTTGGAGTCAGTATAGTCGTACTTCATTTTTGAAAGCTTTCCAGCTTTTTCTGTCGCCAGTAAAAGGAGTTGGGGGTATCCCCCTCATCCCATTGTTGACAGGCTGTTGGGGTGGGTTTCCCCCACCTCCTTGTCCGCTGCCTGGGGCACCTCCTCCCCCTCCATGTCCGCCGCCTCTGCCTGGTCCTCCGCCACCTCCATGGCTTCCGGACCCTATTGGGAGGCTAGATGGTGACCCTCCTCAGTTTGGAGAGTTCAGGACTACTGTGGTTTGTGCTTGTGCCAATCGTATGTGAGCGGGAGGGCTTCTTCTTCTGCCTATGATTGGTTCTGGTGCTGGTGGCCTCATGTCCACCGCTGGTAATTGTATTGGTCCCCATGCTGTCTCTACTGTGCATTCGTTTGCTACCCTGATTGGGTCTCTGAGTGTGAGGGCTTGTGTTGCCTTGTCTATTGGGGACTCTTGGTTGTATTCTTGAGGCTTGAGGCCTTCATCTGAGCTGGCCTCATCTGTGTTGTAGACTATGTCATCATCGTAGTCCAGGTCGTCATCCTGGTCTCAGTATTCTTGGTGGTCCTGCCTTTCTGGGACGTTATTCATGATGCGCTCCTTGCTTGTCATATGTAGGCGGGGTGAGGTTTGATATGTATTGTGGGCTGCTGACCATAGCAGCTCGTGCCAGTCGTGTTCCACAAACTCGCACGGTCTTCTTTCTCTGTCTGGGTCCATGTAATGGTATGAGGCTGGACGTCTTCTTCTTTCTAGGAATCTGATTCTTCCTCTCTTGTTTGGGTTGACGTCTGGTTCTTTTCTTGGGGTAACTGAGACTAGGGTTTGCTCTGCTATCCAGGTGACTTTTAGCGAATGATCAGAATGTCTCGCCAGTCTTGTGGATTGATGATAAGATAGTTGTCCCTGTCTGTTTGTATTAGGGTGCTGTCAATGTCCCACTCTTTGTCGACCACTTCTATGGTTGCACAATGGCTTTGATTTTCTTCTTCCAGTACCTCTCAGATATCTGGGTCTGGCTCGTAGTTTAGTCTTTGGATTATTTCGTTCCTCCTGCTATGTAGTAGCTTGAGGCTTGATATGAGGATTGCTACCTCTTCTGGTTCTGCTCACTCCAATTCTAGGAAGCAGCACGTTGACAGTCTACAGAAGTAGCTGTGTTCACTCACGTGGGATCAGGGTACATCATTCAAGAGGAAGAAGAGAAAGTGATGGTAAGGTTCGTTAGGTTTGAACACGAATCTATGTCTTCTTCCTGATGCTGAGTATGGGCAACTCTTAATGCAAAGAGTAGCCAGTCTGGGGGGGGTAGAAGCTTTGTCTTTTGTTACGGCTCCACTGGGCCAGATGCCAACGAGGCAAACCAGGGTTGACTCGACTGGGGTCTAGCAAGGTGATTGCATTATCCTTCTAGTCCAGAGGGGTCCTCTGTAAGAGTTGAGGTGGTCTAGTTATCCTCAAGTCTTCTATATGTGTATGTCGTGCGTTCCCAATGCTAGGGCTAACTGTCCATGATATCCTTGCGTTCCCAATGCTAGGGTGACTGTCCAAGGTCTTGCTAAGGTGATCGCGTTGTCCTTATTATTCTATAGCTGGGGTTCTAGCTACCCAGACTATCTGCTCAAGCCACAGGGTCACTTGATAGTGACGACATACAACGGCTATCCGAAGTGTGCTTGGACTGACCAAGTCACAGAAGATGGGGGTAAGAGGTGAAAGGGGAGGAGTTGAGCTAAGTTGAGGGACTTGTCTGTGAGGTCACACAGAGTCAAGCGAGGTAAGGGAGATGATAGTGGATTCGAGTAAAACGGTAAAGACAAAGCTGGGGTACAAGCTACCAGCCTTTGTCCTACTTATACAGTTCAGTCTCAACGAGTGCTTAAGGCCACTCACTGCTAAGTATAGTACAAAGATAACAGAGAAGCATGCAAGTGCTTAAGGCCACTCACTGCTAAGTATAGTACAAAGAACCAGGCGAGTGCTTAAGGCCACTCGCCCAATAGGAGCATTGTTGGGCATTTCAGAGATCAGTCCGTGACAGTGGTGGTAAGAGGGCAAGAAGCGATGAATGAATGTGAATGAGCATCCATAGAGAGAGGCTTGAGGGTATTTGTAATATAGCGAGTGATTGAGTCATAGCCTGGAATTCATAGTCATCACAGTCAATAACTGGTATTGGAGCTCATCGAGGCATCATCACTGGACAATACAGTGCACTGACAATTGCAAGCTATAGTGTCATCGGTGTTGCAGGCATATTTGGCTAGTCCTTGCATGGTTGATCAAATAACGTCCATCCTTTCTTTCCCTTCACTTCTTACCTTTTTCATAGGATGTTACTGCAGAAGTCATCAGGAAACCTGCAGCAAACTTTTTCGGGCTTGTCTGAGCTTGTACAAATGAAAAAGCCCAAAAAGGAACAAAAGTTGAAAAGTAACCTAGAATTGGGCAAAATGTTGTTTTTGACCTTGGCCAAAAAAGTTGAAAAGTTGAAAAAGTTTCAAAAAACACAAAAATTTCCCTAATGGAGAGAAAAAGTTGACAGGTAAAAAATCAAACTTTTTCACTTTTTCACTTTTCTACTTGGAAAAGTCAAAAAGTCGAAAGTTTTTGCACAATTTCCTGATGCATCTTGGTATGCCTAAATGAGCTAGTACAGTTCTCATCCTCATGCCTTTACAACACAACCAATTTATTTACTTTACTCAAGTTTCCCTCACTTAATATCATAAAATCAAGCACCATCAGCATTTTTGACTTTTCCTGATGTGATCTCCATGCTCATGAACTCATCCAGGGCTTGTGAGAGTTCAAGTCTTTTTCACCTTTTTGAACTTTGTTAGTTTTTTCAACTTTTTGGACTTTACACAGCTTGGAATGAATAATTTTGACTTTATACACTTTTTACTTTAGACTGACTTTGTTATGAAGCCAAAAAGTCAAAAAAGTTGAAAATAAATTTATGATTTTGCTGATGCCCACTGACTAGCACTCCTGTACCAATTGGCAGTGACAAGGATCCTATACCTGCAGAAGGAAAAACCATTTATACAGCAGATACAGTGTGCAAAACCGATAGGCAATAATGATGAATACATTTCAGTGGATGTCCACATGGTTCCTCCACTCTGTCACTTTGCTCTGGCTTGCTTCCTGAGCTGTCTGCTCCTCCTGCTCTATTTCTTTCTGCCTGCACTTGGCAGCCTCTTCTGGCATGATTCCATGGATATACATTAAAAAAGTATTGAGATCATCTATTGCTTTTGCCAGATCACTCTCATCCCTCCTCCTTGAAGTGTAGTGTTTCCATGACTCCAGGGGGTTATAATCTGAGTCCAAGTTGGTGGGGTCTTCTTGTCCAGAACTGATACTGTATCTGTATCACCTGATGGGACATGGGGAAGTGGCTGAATCTGTGTGTAATGTTTTTTGCAGTATTTATTTATTATGTTGAAAGTGTCACCATGCTTGCTGTGCCAGGATTGATAAGCGGCAACACTGTAGACATAGTTGAGGATGATGGTAAAGGGTAGTGAGCTTCCTTCACCTTGGAAGAGTGCATCAATGTTTGCACCTAGAGCCAAGGCAATGCCAGGATCTACACCCCCATCTTAAAGGGTTTGAAAGGCTGCCAACGATATGGGGTCGAAATTTTGGGGCTTCTTCAACCAATGAAGGGTGATGTAGTCCAGGTGCTCATCACCTCACTGAAACCTCCTTATGCATTCAGGATGCAGCCCATAGTTTGGGGTCTAAGACGGGTTAAAATGGTGCCTAAATATGAACTACCAAAGTTTCACACCTTTATGAAGGCAACCTTCCCTATACCAAACTGTGAATGTAGGTTCTTGCTCAAGAACATTCCATTTACTACATCATCGATCCCAATATTCGAAGGTAGTGCCAAGTTACAGTGGGCAACAAAACCGTTGCAATGTTTGGTCAAGTTGGAAAGGTTGGACATTGCTGGCATCTGGAAAGTAGCAAAAAATAGGGGAAATTCGGGGTTGATAGAGATGCTTCTTAGCTTTAATCTGAGCATATATTCATGTAAATTGATAAAGCGGTTCATGAGATATAAAATAACTTCAGAGCTAATATCATTGCAACAGTTTTGTTGCTGACATGCTAAGATATCAAAACTGGTATGTGG
>QFDW01004258.1:0-12171 GCA_003315895.1 Lactifluus rugatus | reverse complement strand
CGTGATCATGTGACAGATAAGCGGTGTGACGATGAATGCACGGGTGGTCCTGGGTCGATAAGCTAGACGGTGAAGCGAAAGAAAGGGTAAGTGGTGTGTGGTAAAAGAAAGGAGATCGTCATGGAATGGGAAAGGGTAGGCATGATAAAAGTGCATGAGATGATCAAATGGAAGCAGGAGCATGAGATTTTGCTGGGGGCTGTCCCTAGACAGCCGGTAAGCGTGTGAACGACGAGGGGAAGCCACCGGGCTTGCCTGACGTGGGGGTAGAACGGTTCGAGTCGTTGCAGATCCCCGAGAGGTGAGAGACCGAGCAAGGGAGTAAGACATAAACACTGGCAATAAATCCTGAGTATCTTCGGTGGGGATTATGAGGAAAATCGTGGGCGTTGCAGAAAGTAAGTTAGGATTAAAGGTGGGAGCCGTAGGTTGTGCGAGTGGCAAGATTAGGGGGAAACAGAGCGCTCACGCCTCTCAAGTGCCAAGGCGCAAACGCTCGGGCGTCCATGGTGGCCGAACTAGCTGCCAGCCCAGGGACGAAAGGGAGACATTCAACAACAATCTGCACACCCCTGTGTCCATTGAGGGGGTGAAAAAGGAGCGCGGGGGAGCAGCACTGGTGGAAAGAAAGAAAAAAGGCGAAGGCGAGGCTGGAGTTGGGCCACGTGACAACGCCAATGAGTTCTCAAAAGAGAGCGTCAGCAATGGTGTTGCGTTCCCGGGGACGTGGCAAAGACTGACGCCGACTCGGATTTGAGAGTCGAGGAGGAAGTGACAAGCAAAGAGCAGAGCGAGGTTATGTGAAGGGGAAGCCCTGAGGGAGTCGAAGATCTGGACTGTGACCAGGTTATCCGTAAAATGGCGAGGTGGGGCGGGAAGGCGGCCGAGCCAATGAAACAGCAAAATCGATGGCTGACGCAACGCAGAGGGCAAAAAATGGAGTCATTCATAGGGAGTGAGGTGGAAGGGATGAACTGATGACAGAATGAACGCAAGTAACGTATAGGGTAACCAGAAACCGAGTCCCGAGAGGGAGGCGTCGCAGAGAAGCAGCGTGTCGGCTTCCTATCCTGACCAAGGGGAGGGACGTAAAATTCGAACTCCCGTGAAGGGTTGGAAGGCATCAGTGAACCAGGAAAAATCCCACTTGACCTCAACTATTAAGGAAGATCGGAACGTACACTACACTCTTCGCCACAATGTGTCTGTAGGTGCAGGCGCAGGAGTGGGCGAACATTAAGGGGTCAGCTCATCCACTCAAAGGCTGCACCTTCAAAGCTTCAACCTTTGAAGCCAGCGGAAGATGAAGAGCTGAAAAAGCCATGGATTGCCATGACAAGGGCATCTTTGTGGGCCAAGTCGAGCGAAATCCTCCTGCTCTAAGGGTCAACAAGGAAAGCTGTGATGACAAGAGACCTGCCAAACTCTGTTTCTCCTTTTCGTTGGGGAGACCGATATGGTCCTAAAGTTGCATGTCTTAAACTTGCTTAGATGGTGAGTTAAAGGGCTTGTAGAAGATGAGTGTACCACACTCATCGATTTGGAAGCCAAAGGCGTCACCCACTAGCATATAAAGCAAGCAAAGGGATGAATGGACGAAATTGGCAACCCACAGCACGAGACTCATAAAGGCGCACCAGATCATAGCGGATGCACACCCTCCAAAATTCTTATGGTGGAATACTTGGCGCACTCTATTTGCAGTGATGACCTGCCACTTCTGCCATGCGGGGTGTACTATGGGGAGGTGTCGATAAGATTGCGAGATATCCAATTTGAAGAGCCGCCAGGCCCAGACCCCGTGGTGCGTCTCAAGTGGAGATCGTTGTGTCAGATGGCACCGTATCGGGGTCATTATCATGATGAACATTACGGCCGCCGTCGTCGCACGCGATGTGAGAATTGGGTAAAAAGTCGCCAACGGAATGGTCAACTACCAGCGTGAGCTTCCCAAAATATTTCAGGACGGTATGACTCGGAACCGAGACACTGATCATTCCGGGCAGTAAAGGCTCGTCTGCAAAGCTGGAGGTATGAGAGAAATAACCGGGGTGTTCCTCTTCTGCGCAGCGTGACCCTACAAAATTAGCAGAGGTGAGTGGGAATGGGTGACCTGGAAAGTCCCTGGGAGGACTTGAAGGATAGAGGCCCATCGTACCAGTGAGGATAGGGCGCTGAGGCTCATCGTCAGTAATAGGCGGCCAGAAAACCTTCATGCAAGTGACACTGTCTCCTACCCCTTTTCAACACCTACCCACTTTTCAGCAGATTTCAAAAAGCCAAAACTGTATCCTCCCCAACCTACAGCTCATCATCTACAACCAAAAAAAACCAAAAATATAAGAGATAATTTTTGGATGTCACACCCATGTGAAATTGATCGAGGCTGAGTTTGAATGCCCATGCGAATGTATGGACCTCATGTCTGGCGGCACGTGAATGTATCATCGCGGTTATATTCCTGGTGCGGAACGGATTCTTCATTGGAGATCGGATGACCGTGACGTTTCGTGACAGCTGAAAGGGGTAGGCACGAAGCAGGTGTCCCCTGAGGCCTGTGATGCCTGAGGGGTCCTTCATAAGTCGTTTCTTACCTACCAACTTGAAGTCACAGGAAGGCAAACACCCCGCAGAACCTGCGCCCATGCCAAAGGAAAATTCAACTCGCATGATTACGCTTGTCTGTTGGATTCTTGGTGTGTCCGCTAAGGCATTTTCCGTCGACATCGAGGACAATAAAATTGTGGACCAACTGAAGAAGGAGATAGTGAAGACAAAGTCAGTTGCGTTGGCCAATATCGATGCAGATCAACTCGAACTCCGGAAGGTCAGCAGTTCTCTCCAAGTTGACTAATTCATGCCCACAACTTTCCTGCAAGGTATCCATTCCGGACCAGGATAATCTCAACGACGAAAATTTCAGACCGTTTCTACCCCCAAATGACTTGCAGACCACAGCCCTGTTGTCGGACATTTTTCCACCACCTCAGCCCGCTCGGAGGACCATCCACATTGTCATCCAAAAACTCCCACATGCTCCGAGTCGTGAGTGCGGGTGACTTAACTTCTTGACTGTTGCTGACTTTTCGTCCTTTCCTATGACTTTCCTCATTACTGTAATACCTCGTATCTTGCGGAATTTCTTCTCAGATATCACAGAATGTGTCACAGAAGATCCAGAATGGGCTGAGGTCATGGATGACGGAGAACTTGCCACCTTTCATGCATCGCGCAGAGGACAGTTCGATACCCACCTTAACAGAATACAGGAAACTAAAGATCCCCTATTGGGCTTTCGTGAGATGCTGGGGAGGAAGAAAAAAATTCACTCTGCTGTATGTTCTTTTGCATGCAGCTCTCTTGTCACTTCCTAACCCTCGTGCAGGATACCATCCCCATTCTTAAACGCTTTTTATGCAACAATGATGGAGATTTTAATCAGTACTTTGAAAGCGGAGCAACTGATCCTGAGCTCCGGTTTACCGATGCGGAATTCGCCTGCTTTATCTTTATTTTGGTGGATGCAGTGTGGGAGTTCAATCTAGATGTCAAGGAAAGAAATGTTTTCGCAATCTTATGTCAGCTCACAAGGTATGCCGACTACCTCCAGCAGGGACGTTTCGGTTTCGGAGTGTAAGTGCTTTTTTTCTGAAAGACGTGCAGCGCTAAATATGCAATAGCAACGATTCTTGGCCGTGCTCGCTAATTGTGCAAGTAGAAAGGAAAACATATCGTTACACTCCGACGAGCAACTTTTACTATTCATTCCACAACATACCTCTCGTCATGATTGAAATACAATCCCAAGATGATGAGAGCGATCGGGATCGAATGCTCGTTCAAGCAGCATGCATCACCAGATTAGCACACAAGCATCGGGAACACACTGACCGACCAGCCATCATAACAGCAGTTTACATTGACAAGTACGGCATGGCATCACGATACTTCTTGTTTGTCTGTGATGACGCCACGAAAGAGGTCAGTAAGCAAGTAATGCACGAAAGACATTGGCTCATTGTTGATCAAGGTCGTCTATGTAATTGACTATTTTCACCTGCGAAATCCCATAGAGAGATTCGACTTTTTGTTCCAGCTCTACAACCTGCTCTATGATCATCAGAATAATCCCAATCTGTCAACGGGAACCACATATGACCTGGCGAAGCTCACGAACCAGGTGAAAAAAATAAAGCCTGGATTCATGTCAAAGAGGAGCCAGAACGACGACGACAGCGGCAGCGGCAATGATAGCAATCAGCAGGCAAAGCGAGCTCGAACTCGGGACGGAAGGAGCCGTGGTCGAGCCCGGGCCGTGTCTGATGTGCAGCACATCTCTATTTATAATGATAGCAGCTTTTTAGCTGTCTTCGAGAAGCTAGGTTACAAGTTTAACGAAGACTCGGAAGTGTTTCCTGACTGGGAGTTGTTGAATACAGTTCGTTTCGGTTTATTTTCCCCACGATTCCGCCTGCTAATTTGCAATGTAGCTACCTCCGACCTTGAGGTATGCCAGAGACTGTGCTAACAAGCCCGTGGTCGTAAAATTGCTTCGGTCTCGTTCCGAGGAGCTCAGTATCCTGAAGTATCTCCATTCCGTAAAATCGTCATATAACCATACCATCAAGCTGCTCAATTCATTCAGCGTGCACAGCATGACGTTCATCGTCCTCCCTGAAGCCGAGCGTCTAGATATAGGATTCATGAAGGCTTCTCTTCGCCAGCTAGCGCCAGGGCTCTCGACACAATTTCTTCAAGGAGTTGCGTTCCTCCATTACAAAGGGGTAGCTCATCTCGATCTCAAACCACAGAATGTGTTGGTTAGAGATAATCAACTATATATCATCGACTTCGATATCGCTGTTCGAATCAATAGCCCTGATTATATGATCGATCGTTTCCTTGGGACTCCCTCTTGGATGGCTCCGGAGATCGGCGACGAACACGGTACTCGACAGTTTTATAATCCTATACGGGCAGACCTTTGGTCATGTGGCCAAATGCTTCAATATTTTAGCCAACAGAGTCGAGCGCTGGCAAATGACGGCTTGTATATGGAGTTAACGCGAGAGCTGCTCGATGCTGTCCCCAATCGCCGGCCGCTTTTGCCACATCCTTACATCACTATGCAAAACCATGAGACTTAGGTTGTGACAGGGCGGAAGAAAGAGGGAATAACGTGATTGTTTTTAGGAGGTAGAATGGACTGGGGCTGGTTTATAAATTTGGTGTCTTTAACTAGGTTCGTGACGAATATCTCTGACCCTTTGTTGATGACGCGATGACGGCAAAGAGTGACAAATGTTACTTGACAAAGTCGACCCTTTAGTTTTTCTAAATAGACCGGCCGAGTATAATACGCCGAGTATACGAAAGATATACTGTGTTGTATATATATGAGACTCCACTTCGTGAGGTACAAACGTTACAAAAAATACATTTAAAAGAATCTAGCATCATTCCCGAGCTTGCCTGCCAGGGCAAGAAATACAAAAAATACGCCGAGAAAGGAACAGTTGCCGCAACACGATAGCCCAAACGAGGTCAATTCTACTCCTAGTCCTTTTTCCCCTCTGATTTCTTGGTTGGCCTCCCACTGATCGTATATACGACAGTGCCCGAGAACACGAGGAATGCCCCGCTCCAGAGCATCCCCCATGCCACATCAGCGCTCTCGAAAAGCACCACGCTCAGCACTAGAGAGACTGCTTTGCGTACGACCAGAATCAGTGTTACGGTCAGCGCAGGGACGCGCGTCGTGAGGCGGTTGACGCCCGCCACGCAGAGGAGCTGCGTCAAAGTATTAGCTAGTAGGGCTGGCAGCACGGCTGGTAGTGTAAACTGCGCGGCAGCTAGGGGGACGTTGAACGTGGCTGTGCTTGCGTGTGGGGAGAAAAGCACGTTGGCCTGCATGGTAATGTCGTGGCGTACGAAAAAGAACAGGGGCAAGGACAGAAAATGTAAGTAGAACATGGATTCCTCCCAGACGTTAGGGAGCATGAACGCCTCTAATTTAGCAGATAAGCGGACTTGTTTTGGCCCACGGTGAGCAGGGGTGTGTTTTGCGTATACGTCATATGTCTTGTCCTGTACTACTCCAAGGAAACCAGAAAGAACGAGGGCAAAAGTCAAAATGGCTATTCCCGTGAGATAGCGAGAGCTAGTTGTATCGAGGGTGGACGAAGTTGTTATCTCCTGACTCCGATGAGATGACAGCGTCGTCAGGATGACACCAGCTGTGACAAAAAGCACGGAGAACATTTGGGACATGGTATATCTGACTCGAGGTTATAGGACAGCTTTAGAATTTGTGGTATTGAAGACTCACGATTTCCCGGATATTAACCATCCCATGAGCATGCTTACAACCAGCCCGCCACTGCGGAAAATGATGTGGACGGGCATGGGGATGCCGTAGCCGAATGCGAGATTGTTGAGCAGCGAGACAAAGTAAAAGAGTCCAACTTGAGTTAGGTATCGTATGAAGGGTATCCTACGTGGTAACAGACGAGGTATGGGAATGCCCAAGGGCCCACGAGTGAATGCGATGAATTTGAGGAGTCCATGAAGGGAGATAACGAGGAATTGGGAGAATGTGATGAGGCTTCCCGATTTCGGGTACTGGGACGTAAGATGTTCTAGAGTGAGAGCAGTACTTGTGCATAAGTCAGCACACAAGCATGAAAGTGAAATAAGAAATGTGCATACCTGCAGCATCCACCGAAGACAAGACCCAAGGTAACAAACCATTCGTCCATCTATACGGGAGACAGGTCCAACGCGGACGCGAAGAGATAGGGCGCCAATGCTATGTTATGCGAGCAACTGGTGGCCACGTTGACATGTTCCGGTGTATGCGTCACCAGTTGCGTCACCAGTGCGGCCATGCTGCATGGCATGACTCGGACGAGGTAGTATCTTGATGACGTAATACAGATCCATTCATCAGACACGGCGACGACATAGATGAGCAATGTCGGTCAACACCTCTTGTCAGGTATCGGGCACTTCTCTGATTTATCGACCTCTCTGAGGATGAGCTGTTCTTTTTCTTTCACCAGGCGCCCTCTCCGGACTCACGTCCTCGCTCTTCTTACAACCTTGTAAGTGGCCTATCTCTCTTCAACCAAATTGGCCCCACCTCATCTCTGCACCAGTCGACCTCATAAAAACGCGTATTCAGCAGGGAGATGCCACACTAGGGAAGAGGTCAGCCCTTTGTGCCCCAAAAGAACTAATCTGTGCCCCTGATGTCCATCCAGACAAGCTAGGCCCGGCGCCATTCGATGTACCGCGCAGGAGATCGTTTCTTCCTCCGGAGTACTCGGCCTCTGGCGCGGCACATCTGCAACATTGATTCGGTATTCTTCCTCCCCTGGCTGAATAGAACTTTACCGACGAGTTTATATCAGCAATGTTCCAGGCATTGCGCTCTACATGACCAGCCTGAGTCAAGTCCGAGGCTTCATGGCAGTCTCTCCCCTCTTCACCACGGTCCGCAAACGCGATCCTGAAAAACACGCTTCTGCTCTTCCCGTACTAACAAGCTCGGGGAACCTCTTGGCTGGCGCCACCACTCGCATTACTGTTGGGCTGATACTCAATCCCTTCTCCATCCTCAAAGCGCGATATGAGGTCTGCACATCCTTCCTCGTGCTGTGCGTCATATGTGATCTTATGACGCCCACTTTTTTTTCCTTTTCTGTATAGAGTAACTTGCATGCTTATGGTTCCCTGACATCTTCTGTGCGCTCGATCGTATTCGGTGGACCTTCGGAGCTCTTTCGCGGGCTCCTTGCCTCATCTTTGCGCGACGCACCCTACGCTGGTTTGTTTTTGGTCTTCTACGAGGGCATCAAGCACGAAGTCGTGTCCACAATACCACCCTCGTCACCCCTGGTTTCAGCAGCGTTGCATAGCGCTTCTGGTGCGGCCGCCGGAACCATCGCGACGCTTGCCACGCATCCATTCGACGTCATTAAGGTCTGGCTTTTTTGATCTTTGCTTGTCTTTGGCGGGAGTGCGCATTTACTATGTTTGGTAGACGAGAATGCAAGTCCGCACAGAAGACAAGTACCGTGGCCTCACCCGGACGGTCTTGACGGTGTGGAATGTTTGTGCTTCTATTCAGCCCCTCTTTCACAATTTGATTGTGTTTTCATATAAAGGAACGGGGCATAGCTGGTTTTTTTGATGGCACCTCTCTCCGCCTCTCGCGCAAGATATTTTCTTCAGCTATTGGTTGGGGAGTGTATGAATCTCTCTTATTATTCTCGCGGACAAATGAGCCGACCAGAGTAACTTACACATAACTTATCTCATTTCTGCTACCGCATCTGAGCGTGTTCGTCTTACCGCAAAATTACACTACTTTCCTTCCTGCTAGGGCCTTCATTATCATAAAAGAAACACAATACTCTTCTTTGGATGCTCAGACGAGGGCATCAAAGGAAGGCTGCGAGGAAGAGGGGTCTCAAGTCTTCAAGCTTCAAGCACTACCCTCTTTTTGTGAAAGAGACTTCGAAAACTGCTGGTATTGGTTCTGTTTCTCCAACTTTTCTTTGAGGAGTTCTGTTCAAGACGTAGTGACTGCCTCGTCGATGAGAGGCGGCAGCCATGGAGGACGCGACATGGTAGATGAGCCGAATGAGTGCTCCATCACCTTTTGGCGATGATGTTCGATGATCGGGGACGGTTGCTGCTGCTGCTGCTGCCACGAAGCGGTGCTGCTGTATCTATCTCGAAGACACTCGCGCTGAGCCCTCGGTTCGCGGAATATCTGCCGACTCCATCGACGGTTTTGGATGCTCTCTCCTCTCATATGGATCAGTAGCAGCGTCATCTGATCTTGCGACGGTATGGGTGTACACCTGCCACAGGGCAATGCCTCATTCCCGGAGCTGGTTCCTCTCGAGACTCAAGATCACGGTATGAGGGAAAGATTGTTGTATATTTAGTAATATTGCGCTATGATACAGACGCGATCCTGCTGGAGGCGCGAGCTCGTGCGTGACTAATTCTATGAGTATTCTTTTTGGATAAACTTAGAGATGGTCTGTAGTTGAATGTTGGACGTCCCTTCATAGATAGCGCCCTGAATACGAGAGCATTGTTCAGAAATTATTGCAACCCTTCGGCGGGGAAAATTGGATAGACTCACGATCTTCGAGTCGCGCCAAAACTTTTCGATGCCAGTCTCCCGCGTGAAACCCACCCCGCCTGCCCATTCGATTGCCTGTCCTGACACACGCTGTGCAATGACGCTAGCCCAATACTTCGCCATGGCCGCCTCTTTGGTAAAGCTGCGCCCTTCCTCCTTTCTCCGCGCAGCATTGTACGTAAGTAATCGCGCGCTCTCGAGATCAATAGCAGCCTGTGCAATTTGGAAAGCCATTCCCTGGAAGGTACCCACAGCCTGTCCAAACTGCTTGCGCTCGTACGTGTAAGGGACCACCTTTTCAAATGCTCCTTGTGCAAGGCCGAGCATCTGGGCAGCGATACCAATGCGACCTAATATGTTGCTTTAACAGGGGAGGAAGAAATACTTGGGAAGAAGCCGAACCCTCATTCAGGATCTTGATAGCGATTTTATATCCTAGGCCTTCCCCACCAATGACATTCTCAGCTGGAACCTTCAGATCATCAAAGTTCAATGTGCATGTTGAACTGGCGCGGATGCCAAGCTTCTGTTCCTTTTTGGCTATTTGGATCCCCATGTCCTTGGTCGCAATGAAACAAGTAATGCCCTTATAACCTTTGCTCGGATCGATCTTACGAAATACGCTAAGTAGCATATATCTCTCGCATATCGAAACTGGATGCTCACATTGGCAAATATTAGAAATATTTCGGCTTCGTAAGAATTTGTGATCCACATTTTTGAGCCATTGATGATCCACTTGTCTCCGTCCTTTGTCGCGCGGGTTTGGAGGGCAAACGCGTCCGAGCCAGAAGCGGCCTCAGATAGGCAGAAACTACCGAGCTATAAGTCCGTTAGGGAACGCTTAGACGGACACGCCAGAGAGTACGAACCTTTGACTCCGCAAGCTGCGGCAACCACTTCTCCTGTTGTTCCTTGGTACCATATTTACGGATGACCGTGTTCACGAGCGTATTATGTACGTCACACATGACAGATACTGATGGGTCGACCTTTGCGAGCTCTTCGATCGCAATTATTGCAGATGTAAACGAGGACTCTGCGCCACCATGATCCGCACTTGTTTCGATGCCCATGAGCTACGTAAGCGTGAGATATGGACAGAAGATGGGGACGGAATCGCGCACTCCTTGTTCGAAGAGACCCTTGACCACAGAGGAATCCATAATTTCATTTTCATCCATCTCACGGACCTTGGGCCCGACAACATCCTGCGCGAAGCGTTTCACTGAGTACCTTGTAAGCAAGTGGTTGGCGGTCGTTTGGTGAGGAATAAGTTACATACCCGATTCTCGCAGGAGCTCCTCCTCTTCTGAAAAGGTGTGCAGCGAATTAATTGAGCGCCACACAGATGAGGTTGAGAACGCCCTGATGAAAATCAGTATAATAGCGCTCTAAACTTTGCTGAAGTAACGGACCTAGAATAAAGTAGAGGCAAGCGAAGTGATGAGAGACCGGTGCGCAACTTGAACATTGCAAAGAGCAGAGAAGAGAAGGATGACTGGGAAGGAAATCACATGCACATATTCAGCCGTGTCTATCTACATATTTACGTAATAAGAATGACGATATGTGCTGGTGAGGTATTTTATCGCTATCGCCCAGTGGTCAAATTTTAATATTTTTAATGGTCGACGCAGGAAAATCACGACTCATATTTAGTGATCATGCGAAAAGTGTACATTCATACTGCTATAGTAGTCACTGGCACAGATAACATACAGGGATTACCATATCAAATAACACAGTTAGATTCTAGCAACCTTGCCCTAAAACAACCAATATTCCTTTCATGTGCTGATTCGGGGTCAATGTGGTGATTGCTTGCGTCACGAAAAATACTTTGGAAGTGCTTGATCTGTGTTCCAAAACACATCCACAGGGCGGCCCACCCGTTTCCGCGCGGCCACAAAAGGCTCAAAGCTGTTAAGCACGGACTCACGCTGGCTCTCACTGGTAAGTTCGTCATGCCCTCCGGGATATAGCTCGATTCTTTTGAGTGTGGGTAGAAGATCCACGGAACGCCTTCCACCGTCTTGTCTGAGGAATTTTACAACACCAAGAATTAGGGTGTGTCGCAATCTGAGTGTCTGCGCGCTACGGAATAGCCCAAGAAAATCTCGCCATGGAAAGGGACGTCGAGAAGGCGGGAGTCGTCTGAGTCTGGCTTGGGAAGACTGTGTAAGGAGGAGATCCTCGACAGTGGCAATAATATTGGAGAAAGGCCGCATCATCGAAATAACCTTCCCCGATACAATAATCCTCAATGGCAGATCATCGATGGATTGCAACATGGAAATGGTGGGCAACCATCCTACAAATTCGAATTTGGCCCCAAGTAAAGGTCTTTCTACCTCGCGAACAAACCCGGAGAGGTGCGAGATGGAGGGCGGAAGAGAGTGATCATACAATTTAACGCGGAAGTCCTGCAAGGATGGGGCTGCCAACCGAGCCAACAGTCGCTCCAAGTGAGCTCTATATCCAGTGAAGCGAAAATATGTCAGATTCGAAAGTGGAATGATACCCTCCTCAATGAAGAACACTTCATAAAAGTGACGGGGGTAATCCTCTGTTACCGTAAGGTAACGCAGGAGAGGCGTGCCTCGCAGAAAGTTGGCGAGCGATGTCTTCTGTGGCCAATCCGAGAAAATGGTCTCAACGCCTAGATCGAGGTCGATAAGGCCTGTTGTAGATGAAAGTAATCGCGACAAGGAGAACAAGGCCACGCCACTCAAACTGAGACGGCGCAGACGGTGGGCAGAACCTTGAAGAAATGTACTTGGAAGGACGAAGCTCCACCCGCCCAGAAAACGAAGTATGACGCTCTCTAATGCGGGAAATTGGTGGCGCATATCATCTAAAAACTTCCCCAGGCTTTTTTTGCATCCCGCGAACTCGACGCCCACTACACGGTTGCAATTTTTGAGTGCAGAAATCATGCGGGTCTCTTGTTCGGTATCCACAGCTCTAGACCTAAAGTCGATGACAATCGGCAGTGGGGGGAGATGTTC
>QFDW01004253.1:0-22406 GCA_003315895.1 Lactifluus rugatus | reverse complement strand
GCTTTCGTTACGACACACGACAAGTTGGCCAATTGGGTGAAATGTAGCATTCTTGAGGTCGACATATTGGGGAAGCGTGCGAACATAGTGGACTTTTGGATACGCGTCGCCGAGGTGCGTTGGTGAACACCTAAGCCCACGACTTGTTTGATTTTGATCCACCTCATTCCACAGAAATGCAGATCACTCAACAATTTCTCGTCTATGAGCTCCATAGTAGCCGCTCTGCAGAGCGTCTTGGTTTCACGCTTGCACTTCACTTGGCTCAACTCAAATAAAGAAACTAGTCTGGAGCCTCTCCGCAAGGTCATCCATCCGGCCTCCAATTACGCATATTATCGCAGTATACTGGACGCAGTAGAGGGGCCTTGCGTCCCATTTGTGGGGCCGTTCATGAAAAATATGATCTACGCTCAGGAGCAACACGAGGACAACGTCATCGTCCAATCCGCCAACAGGCCAGACAAGCAGTTTACGCATATCCACTTCGTAAAGCGACAAAAGTGGTATGACATCACGATTCAGATGCTCCGCTTTCAGAAGAAACCCTATGCCATCCCTGAGATGCCCGAGATGACTAACTTTATTACGGTGCAGATGGAAAAGGCGGCTACAATGGGGGAGCGCTGGTACTGGCAACGAAGCGACGGATTACAGCAAGCGGAACTCCTCCATGCCGACATAAAGAGAGGCCTCGAAGCTGCCGGTTTTTGATCACGTCACTTTTTTCATGTGATTACCGATACACCTCGTATACCAATGACAATTCACTTCTTGTACAATATTTATGGCACCATTTCATTACTGGAAACAAACCCATCGAGATGACTTGGGTATTAATGAATGTGTCCAGAGTCCAGGTAGTAAACCGTGCATCGATAAGCGACCACCGTGACAGCAATGGACACAGGGGCTATAACCTACGTGGTATGAAGTACCAAACGGCTGGGTGTTTGTCGGGAGAAAGGAATAGGGTCTGTCAACGGATCTAAGGGCTACGTTGGAATCAGGTGATAATATGATAGGAAATGCTGTGTCGAGAGCAAAGCGCTCAGCAGTTACACTGATCCCCAGCGGGAATGGGTCTCTGCTGCTTATTCAAGTCCACACCTGTCCTGCCGGCGGCCGTGCCCGCGCGACTAGTGCCACCTCTCGATGCAGGTGGTGTTGTCGTCGGAAGTTTCTTGGCTGCGTTGAATAAATGATAAGTGATCAATTGCCCCATTCAGAAGATAGACTGACCGATACGGGTGAAGATCTCTGTGACACCATCACCGGTCTTGGCGCTAGTCTCAGCCCACATCAAGCCCTCTTCTTGTGCGTACTTCTGTGCTTCCTCCACTGTCACTTGCCGTCGGGCAGCCAGATCCGATTTGTTACCACAGAGAGCAATGACAATGGACGGGTCCGCTTGGCGTTGAAGTTCACGAATCCAATTACGAGCCTTCTCTAAAGAGGCGGACTGGGTGATGTCATAAACAACGACTGCGCAGTTTGCATTGCGATAGTACATGGGTGCCTTGACATGAGTCAGATGGATGAAACTGGATGTGAGAGGGTTCATACCAGAGACTGCAGTGTGATGAGGACCAGCAGAGTATGATCTCAGTACTCATATGCAAGCGCCACGAATGTGAACAGACCTTATAGCGCTCCTGACCTGCAGTATCCCTACGTAAAGTGAGGACGTGAGGCACAGCTTTGTGAATTTACAAGTTGCACGTACCAGATCTCAAATTTAACGGTAGTGCCATCTTCAAGGTTTACCGTCTGTGTGAGGAAGGCAGCTGTCCAACCGACTAGGTCAGCCAACGGATGGGCAAAAGGGACAAAGAATGCGAACCCCCAATTGTGCTTTCCCGATAATCATCAAATTGGTCCTTTACAAAACGCAAGACTAGACTAGGAAATGAATATGAGGATTAACGCGTTAGAGTGGAGTAGGAAGCCTAAGAGGAGTACCTGGATTTACCAACAGCAGATTCACCTGAGAATGATGGGTGACGACTAGATATAATAATAAATAAGATTGAATACATACCAAGTAGGACGAGTTTGAATTGGAATTGTTTAGACATGGGCGGTTGAAGTAGTGAGAGCGAGGTCCGAGTACTGTGACTAGCACGACCTGCGAGGCACCGTCGCCGGCCAATTCCGTAAGACGTGGGAATTTAACACCTTTTTAGGTGGGCCACTGTGCGTTTTTCTTTAAAACCCCGTCAAATGCCCGTTTTCTGGATCTCTTCACCGTACCTTCACGTCGTCGTAACTTCCGTGTTGGAGAGTACATCGTTGACTCTCCCATCCTCCCAGCCCCAATCTACGTTCTAAGCCCTGGTGATCTAAGTCACAACTATCCTTTCCCTGTTAATTGCGTCACCCACCGTTCTTCCGTTTCGCCGGTTCGACTCAACTATTCCATTTGAGTTCTGAAGAGAAAAGGAAATCGTTATGAGTCGTCATCATCCTTATGGCCCTCCGTACGACAACTTTGGTCCTCGCAGAGGTGGTCCTCCTTCCGGTCCTGGTCCTGATAGATACCATCGCTTTGATGGCCCTCCCCGTGGAAGGGGCTTTGGTCGTGGAAGAGGTCGCGGTTCTTTTGGAGGAGCCAACCATGATTTCGCAGGTGGTCCTCCAGTATATGATCAAGCACCTTCCCAAGGAAGCATGGGTGGCTATAACAATTTCACCAATCCTGGGCCCAATCAGGATTCGTTCTATCAGAACAGTGGGTTTGCGAATCAGTTCAGTGACTCAGATACCCCAAGTGGATATGAGCAGAGCTACGGGAACGGAAATTTCCAAGGTACGCTAAGTTGCTGAATCAGTTTGAGTTTTGTGAACTGCAGGCAGCGGACGTTTCGTTCATTCGTCCTGGATGTTGAGGCGAATTCTTGCTCCTCGACAGCCGATTGGCATGCACACTCCACAGCCTCTAAAGTTTTGAATCCGTTCCTTTACTATCACACTATCCACCTGTGTGGTCAACTTTACTGGTGCTTAAGAGATCAAGCACGTCCTTCCTGTCAATCTACTCCAATTGGCTGTGCACGAAATCGTTGCGCTCTGTGGCATCAATGTAATCCGTCCTAGAGGCAAACCCCACATCGGCATACATAATGCTCCTTTTTCACCTTTTTTTTTTTTCCGGTTTTCTGGGCTCCCTTTGACGTGAAGTGGCTCACCTCACACCGAATATTCTCGTTAGATGATTCAGGTCCAAGTTATGGCAGTCCTGGAGGCTATGGAGCTCGGATGCCCAAGCGCGGTCCGAAACGTGAAAGAGACGATAAGGTGCACGAGTCTATAATTGAAGAGCGTATACAGCGCGAGCGTCCCTGCCGCACTCTATTCATCCGCAACATTAAGGCGAGTGTCACGTTGAACCGAACGCTGGTCATCTATAGCGAGATACACAGTAAAGATTGAGAACTGACTCTTACGATTCTGTACCTTTTCAGTATGAGACTAACAGTGATGAGGTTCGGCGACAATTTGAAGAACATGGCGAAATCAAAACTTTCTTTGATCTAATTGCAAATCGTGGGATGGTATTTGTCACTTTTGTAAGTGCCCGGTATATTTCTCTTCGGAATCGGATGATTAAGTTTGGTGATAGTACGATCTGCGTGCTGCTGAAAGGGCTCGAGAGCGATTGCAGGGTTCTGAAATCAGTGGAAGACCTGTCCGTTCTCTGCTACTCGAATGATATTGCGTGGTTTATATGAAGTACAGATTGATGTCCATTATTCATTACCCCGTGACGACAACTTGTCGAAAGGCGGTGACAAAAATCAGGTAAGTTTGTTTCGACCTCGCTGTGTACGTGCACAAACCCTTTTTTTTTTACTCAGGAGTTGCAAGGGACCTTGCTCGTAACCTTACGTAACTCCAATCAAGCGATAGATGACAGCGAAGTTCGACGCAAGTTTCAACAATTTGGAGATGTTAAATCTGTCCGCCCAGCTGGGGAGCGCCATGAGTCAGTTTTATCTTAGTGGTGAAAATAAGGAACTTATCCACCTTGTCCCCAGTCAACGTTATGTTGAGTTCTATGACACGCGGGTAAGCCATATGTATCATCATTTTGCGACAAATTTTATAGCGGGGCTAGTCTGCTGAAGACGCATTCGACCGTCTGCGTCATCAAGGCCTCCAAGATGGTGTGATGGATATTGTGCTAGCTTGGGACGAAACCGCAGGTCCAGGACCTCGGTATGTGACTCTTCATAACCTTTGCGAAGATACTGAAGTGTCTTGTTGTTGGGACATATTAGTCGCGAAGAGCGGGAGCCTTATCGTGACTGGGATGACAATCCACGCGGTAGCTCCTTCCGTGGCAGAGGGCGAGGCCGCGGCCGTGGTCGAGGATTCGCCGGACACGATGACGACAGGCGGCCCCACTGGGATCGGGACCGGGATCGCCCAAGGCGGTATGAGGACGATCATGGATCAGGACGAGGTGGCGGCCGCGGATCTTATAATGGTCGGTTCGACAATAACAGGAACGGTGGCTACACTAGCGCACCTCAAAATAGTTATGCGTTGCCCAGCCAGCACCAATATAATGAGCCTTCTGGGGCTGCTCAGGTTAGTGACGACCGTAACTGGCCACCGACCTGTTCTTATCTTTGTTATCCCTCAGCCAGTCGAAGATCGTATCGACCAAGCCCGTAAAGTCCAGCAGGTGCGTTCGAATTTCTGAGAGGGATGGTGAACGAATGTAACCATTCCATGCAGTTACTGGCTGCGCTTAAGCAACCCCAAACAGGGGCTCCAGGGGCTCCAGCAGCACAGATCCAACCTCAACCGCCTGCTCCCGCGCCCCAATTGCCACAGTTGCCACCGACTTCATTTTACCCACCCGCTCCGGCTGTGCAGCAGCCTGTGCAACAACCTCCGCCTATCTACCCTGGTGCTTCCTCGGCAACGGCGCCTGGTTTTCCCTCGCTCGCTCAAACAAGTCTTCCTCAAGGGGCTCCACCCCCCGCGCAAGCCAATCCTCTTGCTAACCTCCCACCCAACATACTCGCACTTTTGCAAGGCGCGCAAGCTCAACAACAACCGTCGAGTGCTCCTCAGCCACCGCAAAGCACAACACCTCTCCCTGGCCCATATGGCGCTGTCCCACCAGCATTGCCTGCGCCTGCAGGACAGATGCGTCCTTCGATGCCACCGCACTTGGCAGGGCCACCACCACCCACAGTACCGATGCAAAGTGGGTTGGGAAGCGATTACCAGGGTCAGATGATGAATTATTTCGTAAGTCTTATGACCTCGTTCACCAAAGCTTTGCTATATAATGGATATACTATTTCCCTAGGGTGTCAAAAGGTCATGATACACAAGTGTCCTGTTTCTGTATTTATTCATCTCTTATGTCTTGGTGTTTGCTGGGTATACGTGTTTCCAGATAGTAACCCGCTCTGTTCGTGGGGTATTCATATCTACTGACCTTTCTTTCCATTGTATCACTGCGACTTGAGACCCGTCCATCCATGCAAGAGCAGAAGGCGAGCTGCTCCTTTGTTACACCTTATGTTAGTCCCAATCACTTCCTTGCGTATTCATGCCTGTGCGAGATAAAAAGATGCTATCCGGCATAGTTCCTACTTATGTGGCAGTATACGAATGAGGTCTCAGAGGATACGTTCTACGTATAGATGATTCATGACAGATTGGTATAGAATGGTTCATTTACTTATTGTTATAAAAACATGTCATCTTTACGATTTTCCCACGGGTGTGAACCCACCTAGCATGATCAATTCTGAGCTGATTCTCCTTTCAATACAGTTTCTTTTTTCTACAACATATGTATTTCTACTGAATCTCCATGAATATGCACTCTCAAAGCTTGAAACACAGCCATTGATATTTTATTGTTGAATTAGTGAAAATGAAGAACGGTTACTGTCACGTGATCCCATCCAGTTTTGGAACTCGCCCGTTTATGTACGTTTATGTGTCAGGTGCCTCTGGCTGGCAGTGTTCACTCAAATCCAAGAACATTGCTGGAAAAATGGAAAGCAAACAAAAACATTTTTCACCTTCTGGTGATTGTGATACCCCACACCCTGTCTGATGCTGTGTCTTGTGTGACTAATGAGTTGAAAAGGTTTGAGTGTGTAGATTGGAATGACTTGGTGCCGGCACTGGCAGCTGCCAGGCAGCCTGTCAGTGCATCTCTGCTCATCTTGATCCCCCTCACCACCTTGAAACATCATCCCCAGCACAAAAGCAGGGAGTGCTGCTCTTGCAAAGTCTGTTGAGGTGATGCAGGCCTGCATGTGACCAAGCAGACTACCAGAAGACCCTGGCTAATGCAGAGGATCTAGCTTTGGGCCTGAAATAATTATGACCAAGACACATTCATGTCCATCAACTTCTTGAGAGAATGGGAACAGGAATTTTTTTTTGGCACTGAGGGTACTGTACATGTTATGCTACAGTATATACCTGGAGAGTGTTTTTTAAAAATCACCACCCAAAATTCCCATCTTGAGTCATTTGGGACTCACATAACATGCCGGCGAAGCCGGACACCTCTTGTATCGTATAATTAGTATGCCAGTGCGAATATCACTTGCAAACACTATTTTAACTTTTGGGACAAAACTACTAAATACCGACGCTGGCCATTTAGTGTTTGGAAGAGCGGTCAGAATCAGAAGTCAACGACTCCCCAAGTGCCCTGAGGGCATTATCGCTGAAGGACGGTACCCAGACGTCACTCTCTAAACCCGACATCGCCTTATGCGCAATCGCAAGGGCAGATGAGGGCATACCTGCTAGCTGGGCCACTTTGATTCCATGACTTTCCTTGTTCACGCCTGGCCGCAGGCGGTGTGAATATGAAAATGAACCAACCTAGAAAGTGTCAATAGAGGATCACACGCCATTTTCCTTCCGGGTCTCACCTCCGTCTCCTGTACATCAGTGCAGAAGAACCGTATTTTTTGAAATGCCCCTGAACCCTTGTAGTTGGAAGCACACCCGAGCATGTCGGTCAACTCGTGGAAGTGTGTGGCGAACAGTGTTCGACACTTATTCTTGAAGCAGAGATGATGTACTACCGCAAAAGCTATAGCCAGCCCATCTCTGACTGAAGTCCCTCTACCAACTTCATCCATGATCACCTAGAATTGGTACAGCTAAGCTCAGCTGTCATTGATAAATAAGCATCGACTCACAAGGCTATTCGGAGTCGCCTTTTTCAGGATATCTGCTGCTTCCAGCATCTCTACCATGAACGTGCTCCTGTCTCTAAATAGATCATCTTTCGCACCAACTCTCGAGAAAAGGCGATCTACGATGCCGATTTCGGCATGATCTGCAGGCACAAAGGAACCTGACTGTGCAAGAATAGCAATAAGAGCGGTTTGCCTGAGCAAGGTAGATTTTCCGGCCATGTTGGGGCCGGTGATGATGTGTAATTGTGAGTCCCGAGAAAGGGTCACTGTGTTCGGTGTGAAGGTTCTCCCAGAAGACAGCAAGCCAACTTCAACAGTAGGATGGCGACCGTTAGCGACATGGAATGAATGGCTGGAGGAGGGATTCAGTAATGTCAAGCGATACCACTAAAAACTGACGCAACTTGTCTGTCATAATTGGTCTGGTGAAGTGCATATCGGAAGCGAGGCTGGCAAAACCCAGGGCAACATCCAGCTCATCTATGACTCGAGCATTTTGTCTTAGTTGTGTCTCGTGCGTTTTCACCTAGATGCATGTGAGATTCGATGTCGAGCACAGATGTTCTTGTAAATGTACCTCATTCCTCAGCGTTTCAAATGCGGCCCTCTCTACTGAAGCAATGTTTTGTGATGTTTCCAAAAGCTCGCTTCCAAGCTGTGCCCAACCCTAGTGCCATAACGCTAACTTGAGCCTCGAACAGTATAGAAACGAGGATTCTGCTTACTTGGTGAAAGAATGAGCAGGTTGAGCTGGTCTCCGATATGATGGTGAAGACTGACGAAGCTTTAGCATTTGCGGCGTCGCGTTTCGACTTCGCGATATGAACATGTGAACCTTGCAGAGGGGATGAACGTAAGGTCAAGGACGAAGCGTCTATGGTGGATAAGCAGTTGTACCCCCCTGTTTGAAAATGCGCGTACGTACTATAATGACGCTGCATCTCTCTTTCCAAGTCCTCTCGCTGCTTCAAGAGCCGCTGAAATTTAGTATGCAGGATCGAAAGCTCCTGGGAGAACCTACATAACGTTAACACCGGAGATGCCATTCGCTTCGCTTGAATGAACTCACTCAGGGTTAATAGACCACTGGTACCCATGTTGCCATCCGTCATCTGCAAGTAGCTCTCGAGGTACACTGGCATCTTCAGACGTTTCTGGTAAACTGTCGAGTCCAGTCGGAGTGCCGCCGATGGAAGCCTGGATTTTTCTTTCCAAACTAGGCAATTCTTCCATCCGTGAGATTAACGCATTGATGATTGCCCATTCTCCGTCCGAGGAGCTTTCTCCCTCTTTCCATCGCAATTCTTGCTCCAATGAAATCCTTCTCTTGACGAGAGCCCAGGTAGATATTGCCATACTAATAGCGGCCACGTCATTGGTGTTCCCGCGCCCCAAAAGCAACTTCTGTACAGTGCGAGAAACATCCTCGATGCCTCGAAGGGAATCCCGAAGGTCTCGTCGAAGATGAGGCAGAGCATGAAAGAAGGAAACAAGGGAATGTCGGGCATTTATTTCCGAAAGGGATGTGCTTGGTGAACCTGGGATTTTACCGTCAGCTTTTGAATAGGATTCTACTATGGTCAGGAGACGCACATAACCAGCGAGACAGGAGTCTTGTTCCCCCGCTCGTCATAGTCCTCTTGACGCAACTCAGAAGCGTACCAGTTGTTCCACCCTCTTGCACTCCTTCCCGGATCTCCAAGGACTTGAGAGTATGGGCATCTATCTCCATGCGAGCTTCAGCGGCCTCCTTGTTCGGAGGTGAGAGATTTGGCATATACTCCAAAAGATTTGACTGTAGGTAACCTGTTAGGAGGCTGACAGCTGAAGTCTCATGCGAGGAAAGGATGGATGTTGTGGGATGTTCCGCATTGACCGAGATATCGTCGGACGCGAGCGCTTGTTGGGCCAGAGGTTGCAGGCGTGTGGAAGGGACTATGTCAAAATACGAGACGACAGTGCACTCCTCATGTACGGTCGCTCGGATAGGACACAAATCAACTGACTTCATGTTGCTCGGTAGGACCACCTCCCGCGGGCGGATGCGGACGATGTCACTGCTAAGGCTTTCTGCTGTAGTGCACTTCGTGAAAAACTCGCCCGTCGATACGTCAACCCAAGCCAAGCCCAAATCATCACGCCCTGTTAAAGAGGTTGTATCTGAGCTGATGGCCAGGAGGTAGTTATTTTCGTAATGATTCAGGAACGGCTCGTCGATCAAAGTCCCCGGGGTCACAATGCGAACAACCCGTCGGTCAAATGAAGGCTTTGCGCCAGGCAGTGCTGGTCGCGCGAATTCTTCACATAATGCAACGAAACGGTTATTTTGTTGGACAAGAGTTTTCAGGTGCTTCTGCAAATGAATGATCGGAAAGCCACACATAAGGATGTTCTGATTGTCCCATTTTCGAGACGTCAATTTGATGTTCAAGAAGCCCGCGACTTCAGCGGCTTGATCGAAATATGACTGCTCGATCCAAGCAGCGTTATCAAGACAGTCGTGGAGATGTTACGAGGAACTGACCTCGTAGAACTGCCCAACGCGAGTGAGTAGAATGCAATGAGGGAACTTTGACAAATTCCCCAATATCTCAGTTGCGAGTTGATTTCGAGGCCGATTTGAAAACGAATCATCTATGAAAGTGACTACATTTCAGGTTCAAGCGCGCTTTGCTAATCAAACGATTTACCTGTGGAGGCCAGTGCCCGCGACTTTCTACCCTTTTTCAATCTTACAGTACTAGAGGAGGTTCCCTGAGTTTCGAGGACCGGATTTGACCTCTCCGTCAATTTAGAGACCTCATGGAGATTTGATTCACCAGAAGCTTCGATGTGTCGGACGCGTCTTTTGTTCGCAGGCTGTCTCAAAGGAGATTTCAAGTCTATTGACTCATGTGGCACACCGGATAGCAGCAAGGACGGAGGTGTAGTAGAAGGCGAGTTCAAAATGTTAGTTGAAGGTCCTCCGCCTGATCGAGAAGTAGGATTTGACAAAGTTAACGAAATTGCAAACGTTAAGGTGTAGCAGAAAGCGCACATTCAGAGAGGCTCGATTGACAAGTAAGGGAAGTATCTGATATAGCTGGAGAGTCGAGCACTGCATCGGGTGGGGGCTCACACAATGCATGAAGAGGAGGAAGTTCAGAGTATCTCTTTTTCGTGACGACTGGCTTCGAAATGGTAGTTGTTCCGGTACATTTGGAAAGAAATGGCCGGTATAAACCTAGAGCTGGTTTATGACCAAGAATGACAGGGTACTTCAAGGCATGGCGATTTTTTGAAACAAAAACCAGCTGTAGCATTCGAAAAACGGATACGACGGAGACAACTTTCAAGCACTTCCAAGTTAGGCGATCCTAGTGGGTAAGCGCCCGTAAGTTGAATATATTCAATCGGAGCCTGAATATGGCTTTACCTTTGTTGGACGGCCAATTTGTTACCAGTACCACGCTAACACCACGTCTTGTCACAATGTCGTTCGCCGGAAGACGCAGGGGAAACAAGGTGAAAAAGGGTGTTCAATTTACGGTCATGGTCGTCGGTTAGTTCTCTTTTCCACCTCTTTAAGAGGCGTTTACATCTGGCTCTTACGACTTTTGTACTTTTTTTAGGCGCCTCTGGCACCGGACGTACCACATTTGTGAACACCCTCTGCGAGGCAGAAGTCCTGGCCCACAAAGTCTCTGACAGTCCTGAAACTGCGCATGTGGAGGAGGGCATCAGGATTAAACCTGTTAATGTCGGTACGTCACGTTGTGTCCACGAAGCATCCCAGTTTCTCGTGGGGCTCAACCTTTACCTTTTAGAACTGGAAGAGGATGGCGTCCGCATCGCTCTGACGATCGTGGACACTCCCGGATTTGGTGACAATATTGATAATGAGTTCGCGTACGTAGGGTGCATGTGATACGTCACGATTCCTGCTCAAGCATCAACACTAGGTTCCAGGAGATCGTTGGCTACCTAGAACGTCAATACGATGACATTCTCGCGGAGGAGTCACGCATCAAGCGCAATCCCCGTTTCAGGGATAACCGTGTTCACGCACTCCTCTACTTTATTCCCCCAACCGGCCATGCGTAAGATGCGTCGACAAATGTGAAGAGTATGTGATGCTGATACTATGCTGTCATAGCCTACGTGAAATGGACATTGAACTCATGCGCCGCCTCTCACCCCGCGTGAATGTCATTCCTGTCGTCGGCAAAGCCGATTCCTTGACTCCAAGCGAACTGCGTGGTTTCAAGAAGCGGGTGAGTGGATGTTGAGTCTTGTGCACTTCATCGTACTGAAGCTCTAGATGCAGATCATGGAGGATATTGAGCACTATGATATCCCCGTGTACAACTTCCCATACGACGTCGAGGAGGACGATGAAGAGACGATCCAAGACAACAGCGAGCTTCGTGCTTTGTTGCCCTTTGCCATTGTGGGCTCTCAACAGGAAATTGAACTGGATGGCCAGCCTGTTCGCGCCAGAATCTATCCTTGGGGTATCGTCGAGGTCGATAACCCGAGACACTCTGATTTTAGTAGACTCCGAAGCGCTCTTTTGAAGTGAGTGGGCCTTCATTTGAGCTGAAAACATGTGTAACAGGAGAATAGCTCTCACCTAGCGGATCTCAAGTCCCTGACGCATGACGTGCTGTACGAGACGTATCGTACTGAGAAACTGTCACGCACAGTCCACTCTGATACGCAGTAGGGCGCAAAACCTATTTCCAAGGTCACGCTGTCACTGACGTATTTTGTTTGCAGTGACTCGTCGATTCTTCCAGAGGAACTTGCCACTCAGAGCGTGCGCCTGAAGGAGGAGCAACTCCGCCGCGAAGAAGAGAAGGTTTGTTGGTAGTTGATGCGCTCTCATTTATGGCTCACGGCGATATGTGATAGCTCCGCGAAATTGAACTCAAGGTCCAGCGTGAAATTAACGAGAAGCGACAGGAGCTCCTCGCAAAGGAGGAGTCACTTAGGTTCGTGTGAAAAGTGAACGTGATTATGCTGTATTGCTAAGTCTTGGCACAGGAACCTGGAGAGTCGATTGGCAGCCCAGGGCTCACAGGACTAGATTTTGAGATTGATGTGGGGGACAGAAGAGCGATTGTTTAGTGCGTGGACTATAGTTGTATACCCATCCCCCCTTCAAGCCCACTTGAAAAATTCTCAATTCTCGAATAAAGTTAGCGTTCTGGTAATAGAAAAACAAGAAAATAATTTTTTAATTGTGTGATCGAGGGATGGCAAGAAATCGAAAAGGGAAAAAGGTCCCACGAGAGTCGCATCTGCCATCCACACACAGAGAACAGAACATCGCATCGCATCAGAGAAAAGAAAAGAAAGAGAACACAAGACAAGCAGCACAAGGTGTGCGAGTCAAAAAAGTCAACCTAAGCACGAGCACGGTCGAGAAGCTCAACATTTTTGCGCGCTACCTGTCTCGTTTAACAATTAACAAACAATCCCTCGCTCCCAACTCATCCTCGTTCATGCAATTTGGTTTCCCCCGTCAGCCCGAGCTCTCGTTTTACCCCCCACACCACGATGCTGGTCCATCCCACTCTGTATCACCACTACCCTCTTATCTTTCCTCCTCTCTGAGCCAACGTAGACGTTCATCTGCCCTTCACCCTCCACCACAAGCCCCTCCTCCCAGTCAGCCAATACCCAGCGTACCCATGCTTGATACCACCTCAGTCACTACCTCCACATCAGACAGTTTCTCCATCTCAGATCAAGAATCTTTTTCTTCTATCGGGGTTGCACAAAACTTTGCACGACCAGCCGCCTCCTCTCGCTTAGTTGCCGTTGCAGCGTTTCCCCAAGCACAAGCGCGTCACACCCTCCCGACCGTTGCACCACCACCACCACCTTCGTCAACAAACGGAACTCATTCCCCCCCTCGACAACGCGCTCATTCCCCCCCCTCTCGGCATCAAGATATGGCTTCAGAGCGTCTGATTCTCTCTCAAATTGACTCTCAACCACCCGCTGAGCGTTCTCGACCATCCTCTCGCCGAGCGCTTACAAAGGCTCTCGAACTCGCTCGTGAAGCCGTTAAGCTGGACTCGACCAATGATGACCCATATGGTGCCGTCATCGCATACGGGAAGAGCGTTGCCCTTCTCAGCAAAGTCATGGAACGTGTCATGAGCGGTGAAGACTCCAATGACTCCGTCCGGCGCCGAGGAGGCCGACGAAGAAGCGTAGTCGCTCAAGAAGAAGAGGTTCGTCGACTCAAGGCAATCGTACGTTTTGCTTATCGCCTACGTTCCCCACTTATTGAATCATATGAATGTATGCCACAGCACGACACGTATGCGGACAGGATGAATATTCTTAGTTTGATATACAGTATCCCTCCCCCACCACATTCCCCTTCAGCTGTATACCCACCATCTACATCCACTGACTCTACTCAGCCATCGTCACCGGGTTCCCCTACTTCCGATTCTTCTGGACATCTTCCCCGCGAACCTTCTCCTACGCTACCCGATGATGTCGAAGCCCGTAGATTCTCGCAAGAGACTGCGAGATATCGTGGGGAGCTTTTTGAAGGGAGAGCCTCACCTGAAGGTAGGCCGTCATCATACTTCCTTAGAAATTTTGTAACGTTCGCCGTTCTCCAGCTGAACCTTCAGAATACCATCATCCCTACGCTGCCGCCAGTATATCCGAATCACTGGATGATGAACCGGAGACCCCTATACCTAGGTCGACTGTCATGGTGCCCAACGGGAATCGATCGATGCCACCGCCTGCACGGTCGCAGTCTTCGAGCTCCCCACCTCAAGGTACTTCTGGCGGGTTGCGACCACGCGCTACTTCTGAGCTACCGCCGCCTGCTCCTCCCCCCCAAGGCGCTTTACCTCCCGCACCGCATCAGCCAATGCCCAGCATACGTTTAAATGCAACCAGCGGTCGACCGCGAGGACACTCAATAAGCCACACCCGGACGGGCTCCAATACTCGGCTAGAACCTCTGCAAGAAGAGGGTGACAAACAGGCCGACCAACAAAGCCAGCAACGCGTTCACCACGGAGTTGAGGAGGAAGTGCGTCAGCAACCTCGTAGCATCTCGCAGGCTCAGCGGGATGCAAATAAATTGCAACATCTACCTCCGCTACCCCCGGCAGATTCATTGGTCGCTCAGCGCGATACCGAACATATTCAAGATCGTTCACCTACGTCATTGAAGTTTGGACCGCGGCCCCGAGGAAGCTCGATGCTCTCAACTCGTTCGGAGATTATTGCTACTCCGGCCTTGATTAACAACTCAACAACCATGGGTACTATTTCCCAAAGGCGGTCAAGGACACCTGCGCCACCGACAAGCCCTGCTGTCAATTCAGTGCAACCCCCCGAGGTGTTGCCACTTGCTTTGAAGCCGAAATCATCTATCCTCAGTACAACTAGCACACCATCACCCGCGTACACACGTAGTCGTGCTTCGTCGCAACCAGGGCAGCGACCGAACACGACTGGGTTGCCTCCGCCCTCATATGACAATCCTGTGCGCCCCCCGTCTACTCTGGTGTCACATTCGACATCTGTAATTCTTCCCCGGAAACCGTCCATGTCATCTAAGAGCAATTCATCTCTTCCTCAAATAACCGTGGTCACCGGGTATCTGTCTCCACCACCGGAAATCCCAGCCACCCAGCTCGTACCGCCACCACCCATCCCCCACAGCAACCTGCCAACAACACCCACTTCCCCTCTTCCACCTATCGCACCTTCAGACCCACTTCGCAAACCTTACCATATGATGAATCTACTACGGCACACGATGGTGTCCAAGACAGGTGGCTATATTACACCAAGGCTACATGTCCCGCAGGAGGTATGGTCACAAGGTGGGGCGAGATTACTCAACTTGCCCGAGAAGGTGCGCGTTGTCGAGGTGTTGTGTTCATCGCTCGAGGAAGTGCAATATGCGAGCGGCGGGATTTTTGGTGCTGGGAATGTGAGTGCTAGTCTAGCACCCGGCATCGGCAAGAAGGAAGGAGACACGTGGTCGCTTAAGCTCGAGGAGTTTTCAAACGTGTGCGACGGAGTTGTTGCCAATTTTGGGAAGAAGCTAGGCGTCGGGGAAGGTTTCATGACCAAAAAGAATAGCGGGGTGAGATGACACATGTCTTCGGCAAAATTTCATTTTATTGACTGACAATCGAGGTTACGTCCTGGGGCGGCAAGTTAACTCGTCAACTTGACAAACTCACAAATCAGAAGAAGTAAGTTGCTATGTTTCACCCCTTCACACTGTTCTTATATTCACGCCCCGTCTCATATTTAGCCTCGATTCACCCGCGTCGTATGTACAGGGACTTGGCCGGCTCTTCGCGCAAGCGCAACTCCTTGATGAACACTCACGCGCCATTTCAATGCAACCGATTGCCCCCGCTTACGCCAGTCTGACCCCAGAATTGCGGTCTGCCATCGAAAGCAAGCTCCGACGATCATCTGAATTTTTTGCGACTGTGGTCTTGACATTCGTTGTTCGTGATATGGCTCAGTTACTCGATAAATATGTCAAGAAATGCGAAAAGTGGCTCGCCGAATAGTGACATGCTGCATCCTACACACACAACACACCCATTATTCCATAGCTGGAAGGAAGGGAGGGGGGGGACTGGTCTTGCCGTTGTATTTTATGCTTTCCGGGGACTACATGCCTTGGTGGATATATATCCCTACATCTTCTGGTGCTTCTTCGGTTCATCCTTTTCACATCATCATCCATCGCGTCCTTTTTTGTCTGCCTTTTCTCTTTCGGTGCCACGCGTCGAGTTGTGGCTTTTGACCGGCCCCCACACGTTATACATTTGTTTGTCTCTTCTGTTTAGCAATACGCCCTGCGATCCCTTTTTGCAAACATACCATAGTCTATCGGTCTGGCCCATTGTATCAGCAGCCCTTCTGCCTACGAACCCCTCGCGTCGCGCGCCTCTTGGCAAGTAGCTCCGATTGCAATGTAACTCATAAAGTAGAACACAAGGATGCGCCAATATAGTTGTGGTCTGAGAAGAAAAGTAAAGTTGGAATACGTTGGCGTGTTTTCGCATTTCACATATTAGAGACTTCTGCGGAGGGGCAAAGTTACGTACAGTAAAGGGGCCGTTGGCCATCAACGTATAAACAGGAAATAATTTATGCGAGTGTGCTAGGAAACTGGTTGGACGGAGATGACATGTGTATACAGACCAGGGCTAAGTTAAACATATAAGTGAATGATGCACGGCCAAAGGAGTGTAGAGGTAAACTGGTTTCAGGAATGGAATGATGATATTAACTGGCACTCGTTCGCTGCAACTGACGGGAACGAGTAGAGGTAGAGATGGTCTGGTGAAAATCGGCGAGTACCTGGAGGCGCATTGCTGAAAAAAAGAGGTCACAAGTGAGAGGGGGCCTCCACGAGAGAGAATAGATGCTGTACCATAGGCGTGACGCGCGGGTTCGTCGATGTCCTCCTCATCAGAATCGAAAAGGGCCTCGACAGAGGTGACAACGTGCCATGCCTCTGAGAGAAAAACCGTCAGATGAAATGAGTAGTAAAGGCATCATAAAGAAAACATCATACGTTGGAGAATCGACCGATGAAAACCATTGGAGTGTCGGATAGATGCGTGTGGCGTTGAGGACTCTAAAAGCGCACGAGAGATTTCGAGTGGCGTCGGAGCGTTCGGTCGTCGTCTCTGCGAGGGTTGGCCTTAACGAGATATTAGCAAGACGAATGGAAGACCCAACATGAAGCATAATACTGAGATGATCAATTTCCTCCATGTTACCCTCCTCCACGGAAGAATCAGGATCTGATCGTTCCCTCTTTGTGGGGATGGACTTTCCCGGCGGGGATGACGCCTTGACCTTCGATTTGGCTATGCCTTTTCTATCCTTCGGGTTACCCTCAGCGGCTTGTGCATTCTTTGCGAGGAACTCCATTCGCAATTTGGTCATCTTTGTCGCATAATCCCTCTCATCTTGTGGATCAACGTTTTCCTGCTCGAATTCCTCCTCGGAGAGAACGGCGAGTTTTGGGATGAGGCCGACATTCTGCCTCGCGTGGTCGTCATCAAACGGGTTTGCGGATGGGGCTTCGTGGTAGTGAAAGGCGAGCCAAAGGAAAGCACGAGCACGAGAAAGTGAGGAAACCTTGATAGGTAGAAAGATATCGAGGAAATCAATCTCCAGAGGACCAAAGTGGTCATGTGCCACGGTCTGGGATGTGAGAGTGAGTAATAGAAGAACATAAAATAGTCACGGGAGAAGGGACCGAACTGTGAAGTGATTGGACAGAACGAAGAGAAGATTGACGATGGTTGTAGATGGTACAATCCCGGTTGCCTGTTATGTTGGGTTGGGATGTAAGCGAGATGAGTCAGTTGCGGTACTCACCGCCTTTGCGCGGAGTTCAGCCGGAGTGACAGGCATGTTAGTTGTCGCCTCGCCCTTAAGGCTACAGGCCTTGAGAATGTTCTTTATGCGAGGCGCGTCTTGAAGATTTGCATCGGCTTTCTGCAAAGAAGGGACGGGATGATAAGTACGTAATGCGGTACGCATTTCTGGAAGGACTAAGGAAACAATTGTCAAAGTCTCGTAAGTGAAGGAACAAACGAGACAGACAAGTCATCGTCGTGTTAACTCGTCCAACGTTTGCCAAAAGAGACATCTTTGCGAAATCAGTGGCAAATGCAGGCGTTTCCTGCATCTTCTCACGAAGAGCCCTCGAGCAGCGCGGCGAGTTCATCAATGCATGCACATAGAGGTCACGGAAAGTGACGGTGGGCGGAGGGCCAGGATCTCCTTTTGACGACGACAAAGTTGGATCGGTGAATACACATTCTTGGGCAGCGAAAATATGGTGAAGAAAGTCATATTGGAGGTCTCGTCGGGTCAGCGGTTCCGCTTCTTGGTGTTTTATTGCGAACGCCTTCCGGCGGGCAAAGGACGAGCTGAGAGAGGACATATTCCAGGGTAAGTTATTTAAAAACAGAAATGAGGTGTGAAACGGACTTGTTGGCCTTTTGAGCGGCCATTGTAGATAAAATTACAGGTGAAGGAAGCGAATGAGTGAAAGTGGATTGTGGTGTGGGAGTAGACCCGTCACCGCGGTTATAACGCAGTCGTGCAACCGAGCTCAACTTCGACACTCGACGAGGGTCGATCGCTATATAATATTTGATCAAGCCATCGATATCCGTGCCCTACTAGTGTAGTGCTTTTCAGATTTCTCATTCTAACAGTTCCTTGGTTTGGGAGGGTATGCTAGGCATCCTTCACCATTCTTGTTCCTATTCATCGCACCTATTCATTCTCTTCTTCTCTTTCGCTCTTTTCACCTCTGCCAGATGTGCGCCCATCTTTTTGTTCGTAGACTGTGATGATTTCTCTCCTCGTCGAACTTTTGTCCAGACGACCCAAGAAGTCCCTCGTCAGTCGTCATAGTTTCCTATTCTGCTCAATCTAATCTCCCTTTCATCTTCCCAAAAGTGGGCGCAACCAGGGCACAGTCTATCATTTATTCCAACACCCATGCTGGCTCATTGGCTGTTTGCATACATCGCAGCGCAGATGACAGACTAAACATGCAACAAGGTATTCAACTTCACCATCTTTCCCTGGGATTTTCACATTTTCCTTTTGTTGTAGGTGCCCAACTTGAAGTTGGCTCTGTACAGTTGCCCACGGACCTGATGTCAATTCCTGTCATGTTTGGCGATAGTCTTTTCGAAGAACTTCTCCGTATCATTGGACTCCCCATGGGCCAACCTTTTGGCAGCTCCACTCCAGATAATCTTATGACTGCGCCGATGACTGCTGACTTGGCTACTCAGCCTATCTCGCCTTCAAACGCTTGCTCTCGTACTCTATCCACCACATCAGCACCTGCTTTGTCTTCACTTCCAAGCTCACTGAGAGTTTCAACGAACACTTCTTACTCCACTATCACAGGCATTCCATCGGGATCTCAAGCAGCCATCATGGCGTCATCACCTTCCAGTGCCCAGTCTTTCCCAGGTATATCCCCGTCAAGCCCTGCGGCCTCTTCAAATGGCCAGTCATCGTTTTCCAGCTTACCCACGCCTACCACCAAACATAGCCTGAGCGCGTCCGTTCATTCGCCTCACAGAATCTCCACGCCTGTCCTGGTTGTCATCGTTTTGCTACCCGTTTTGGCTCTTTTATCCCTTATTGCGGGCGGTATCGTGCTCTGGAGGATGTACGCTAATCGCACCTCGCATGAAGTGTCGAGAAATGGAGGACAGCTGTCGCGTCCACGCGAACCTATTTTCTCGCCCGTGGACGGGCGTAACTTCGCCACCCTGCACAGGCCCATGGCCCCTGCAGTGACAGTAACACAAGAACTGTTCAGGGACGATAGATCAGGTGTCGGGTCAGTGTACTCTGACTTGCGCGCATCCGGCTTCCCCCACGCTGAGGATCTTCACGTGGACCGGCCGGTGCTGCTCCCGCACACGCCTGGGCTGGAGAGGGATCGAATGGATACTTCATGGTCCCATCGCGATTCGACACAGTCGTCCGAGTCGCTGTCGCTGTCTGACCAGCGTAAAGCGAGCTGATGAGCTCATTCCTGATGTACGTGCGAGCGCGAGCCCACCCATGGTCACGCTACTGATTTTTGTTTTGCCCTGTCTCTATTTCTATAGTCGTCACCCCCAACCACTCCATGAAGCGCGAGAACTTATATCATGCTCTGACTTGACTTGTTCGCATGATTTGTCTTTCGATTGACCGTTTGAGCATTTACTCCCTCGGCGGTGCTCGTAGGTGCGAAAGAGCCTGTGCTGATCGAAGAGCAACCGTGCGATTTCACGGCCTCCCACAAACGGAGGTTTGTGATACGCAACCTTGCGTTACGTTGATGCAGCTACGTCATGCCAGGGAGCATGATGGAGGCTAGTAACAGTAGTTGTACTAGTGACTGTAAATCCAACTGGCAGAGTTTGAGTTCGAGTGAACGCATGCAAGATTGTTCCTGCAGAGGGATGATGGTCAATGTGCTAGTCCCTGTAAGTATAGGTTGTATAGCCTGAGTAATGTAAACTAATCAACCTCACTCAATAACCTCGCACGCTAGCTATGCACGAGAACTGAGGTGACTACTGTAAGGTATATATGAGTAATGGAAATGTTCCACTGTCGGAATCTCAATCACTCGCATTGGTCCGTGTCAATCTGCGACTGTAAATATGTTGATAATAAGAGTACAGAGTGTTATAAATGGTATGGCGTATTAAAAAAAGCCCTGTCGCAAACTTGTGTCTTTCGCAATCAGGGCCAGCAAGTATGGGAGGATGCAGCGTTGGAGAATGTAAACGAGTCAGGCAGAATGCAGGATTACAGCAAGACACCTTCAGAATCTCAAGTGTGTGGTGTTATTATTGAGTTGCGATGTAGCAAGTAAAAAAAAAGGTGGTAATGCAGTAGTAGAGCTTAACGACAGACCTCGCGAAAAGACGGTACAGTGAGAGAGTGAACTGAATACGAAAAGACTCTCAACAAATGGTATCCGAATAAGTATACATGGTAAGAGATAAGTTTGCAGAGAGATCACTAACAAAGAAAAGAATGGGCGAAGGGGCGAAATGGGGCCAACTAAAAAAAGACCAAATAAAAAACATAAGTATAATCACATCTACGGCACCCACAGGCACCAATTCCTTTGCCTAACTCCCAAACGGGTTTAGGAGGCGCTCTCCCAAATATCTCGCACACGCTCTAGCACTTCCACGACAACGTTGCTGCGGTACATCAACCCATGGTCCGCGCCGTGCACAACCTGCACACGACAGCGTCCCGGTCCCATGGTTCGTTCCATCCAGCGCACCGCGTTCTCGGCAATCTTCTCATCGCGATCGCCATACCACACGCGCACCGTATGCGGGTATGCCGCATATGAAAATCCCCACGGCTGCTGATCATGGTTCAAGATCTGCAACAGATCGCTGTGGGTCCCACGCGAAGATTCGGCATGAGCTGCAGCAATCAGAGCGTTTCCTAGCGCGGCCTGATAGGCACTCGTCGCAGTAATGCTTGCTCTCTCTTCAGTTACGGGAGATGGAGGAACACTTGTGCGCGGAGAAGACACGAGGGAGGGAGGGGACGATCGTGTGGTAGCACTATGAGACAACGACCGACGACCAGCTGCACGGCGATTAAGACATTCTGGAGGTGTTGTGGGATGACTTTGAGGAAGCTTGCCTGGGTTCGGGACACTTGACCAGCTAAACGCTTCAAGGCCAAGCCCGACATCGACGGAGAGCGGTTGGGGAACCTGAGGTGGCATTGTCACCATTCTATTTGATTGTATTGTGGACGATCGTCTGAGTGAGCCCATGGAGCGTAATGCTTTCAATCTCCGTCCTCCAGAAGGATTAGGTTTCTCTGAAGGGGACTGAGGTTGCAACTGATTCGAACCGCCTTTGAGTCTGGTCAAGAAGCCTCTTGATGTCTTGCGGGCGAACGTCGACCGAGACTTATTCTCGCTTACCGTGCGACTTCGGTGGGAGCCGGAGCTCCTAGCGCCCAGAGTACTTCGACTATCGAAACGACCCTCAAAGTCTCGCAAGTCATCGTAATCGCTGAAGACACTCGAATCAAAACTAGGACGCCGCGTAACGTTTGGAGGTTGTACTGGGCTGGTGCTTTTGTCCTGGGATCGACGCGCAGATGGGTTAGGTGGTGTTGGTGTCGCAGATTTGACATCGTAACCAATACCGCGGTACGCAATCGTTGGAGGCTTGCCAAGCATCCAAGCCTGAATCTTCCACTCCGCAGCTTGGGCGGTCTTGAGTATACCAGTGGGCACATATTTGAGCCATTTGTAACCGGCTGGTAAGACAGAGTAAGACAAGGTATTACGTGATTTGAAGAGGCAAGACGGACCTCCTTCTACGCCGCCAACCCAAGGCGCGAGAAGTAAAATTTCACCACGAACGCGCTCAGGAACTTTATTTGCAAATGACAACGCATAAGGAGCGCCAGCTGAATGTGCCATTACGCTACATTGATTGATGTGCAGAAGGTCGAGAATCTCTTCAACGGCAGAAGCCCATTCGGGGATACCCCGGGCTGATTTAGACTTTGGAACTTCGGTCCGACCAATGCCCCACCTACAATTCTCGTAAAAAAAAAAATATAACCATAGGCTGATTCGGATAAACTCACCTATCTATGGTGATGAGACGGATG
>QFDW01004242.1:0-12868 GCA_003315895.1 Lactifluus rugatus | reverse complement strand
AGCCGTGTGCAATTTACTTATACAGCATGCGCGTGCTCGTCACCGTCGGGTCGACCAAATTTGAGGCACTCGTCAACGCTGCGCTTTCAGAGCCCGTGCTCGATGCTCTCGCTCAGAAGGGCTACTCCGATCTCGTCATTCAATGCGGTAATTCGCAAGTCGACGAGCTCGGGCCAACGGATGTAGAACGGAATGTGCACAGGCAAGGCATAGATATCCACGTGTGGAGGTTCAAACCGAGTCTCGACGAGGTGTACGGCGCAGCCAACCTAGTCATAGGGCATGCAGGTACGCGCGCTCCTCGCCGTGTTTCTCGCTGGCCGTGACTCGGTCAATAACACGATCTAGGCTCGGGTACCATACTCGATGTACTACGAAAGGGCAAACCTCTCATAATCGTACCCAACCCAACACTTCTCGACAACCACCAGGAAGACATGGCTCGGGCGATGGGTGAATTGGGACATGCAAAGGTTTCGACGGTCAAGTGAGTGTACAGGTCACAATCACGTCGCCGACCTGTCGTCGAGATAAAATCTATCCCAGTGAGCTTGTGCGATCCATCGTCGATTTAGACACATCGAGTCTTGTGTCATTCCCGCAGTTTGATGGCAGCAAGTTCCGCAGACTGATGGATGGGGAGATGGGATTCGAATTGTGAGTTTGGGAGACAATTTGCACATACCCGGCAGTGTTGTTTGCTTCTTGCTTGCTACACTACATAATCCACTGTCCTGCTGAATGCAGAGGTCTGCACACCTTCGAGCGAGACAACACACGTCCATGCCTTCTTCATCACAGGTCACCACCACTGTCATTGATGACCACCCCGAGGCTTACGAGCAGAGACACGTACATACAGTGTACGACCAGATTGCGTCCCACTTCTCGTCTACGCGTTACAAGGTAGCGAATATTACCGTACCCTTGATGGTAGTTCTGAATGGCAATAGCCTTGGCCCCTCATCTCAAAGTTTCTGCTAGATATACCCGCTGGGTGGGTGGGGCTTGATTCAGGCACGGGCAATGGGAAATACCTACCCTTGCCCACAGACCATCCAGGGAGAATTTTGACGGTTGGGCTCGACAGAAGTCAAAATCTGTTAAATCTTGCGAGGACTGCGGGCGGGAATGATACGATTCACGAGGTTGTAAGGGGAGATGTACTGGGAAGGGGATGGAGACGAGGTGCTTTCGTACGCATGCGTCGTCCTGATTTCGGCACGTCGTACACTAACGTATTCAATATACTCCCTTAGGACTATGCGATTTCAATTGCAACGATACACCATCTAGCGACGTTTGAACGTCGGGTGTTAGCCGTAAAGGTTTGCACTGTGAAATATTATCACTCTCGAAAACTTCAGTAACAGACGATGACTCAGAGGCTGCTCGAGTCTGTCTCCCCGAGACACGGCCGCATTCTGATTTACGTTTGGGCCATCGAACAAGATGAACACTCAAAACGAATTATCCCGGCATCTGTCACAGCACCAAGAACATGTGCAGACGCGGAAGGAGAATGGGACCATTCTGGCCAAGACGTATTCGTACCTTGGATCCTTTCCTCAGCTTCCGGGACCAGAGAGGTTCAGAATGTACCAAAAACTAGGCCAGATGCGATTCAGCGCTACTATCACATGTTTGCCAAGGGTGAACTGGGCCAGTTGGTACAGACCGCTGCCCAGGAGATGGGGTTGAAGGTTGGCCCTCTGTCAATAAATAGGGAAGAGTGTGAGGGTACAGAAGGAATCGAAGTTGTCACCAGCGGTTGGGAACGATCAAACTACTATATCGAGTTGCGGCGATGGCGAAAATAAATTGCAGGTTGGAGCGTAGAACGTATGATTACCGCGTAGCTTGGACAGGCGACCGGATGGTGCAACGTATGAGTGACTACTACAGTAGTGGGTGCCATGGAATGTTTTTTTACAACAGTATCATACGGGCGACACAAATGGAATCAATCGCTCGCCGCCATAACTAGAAGGGGAGCGAGCTATCAAAAAAGAGATCACGAAAGCGGGAGAACAAGGACGCACTTGCATTGATAAGATCACCCCCACTTTCTTTTAATACTCTCACAGCCTTTGCTCGTGAGCAGTTGACTTGGTGCATCACGCGTTCTATGTCCTTAGGGTCAATTCCTGTCTCGTCAATAGGCCCTTCGTCTTCGAGCGGTTCAAGATCAGGGACGTCATCGTCGTCCTCGGCCCCTTTCCCAGCTTGCGAGACCTCGACGTTGGTTGCACTTCCCGCCCCACTGGCCGCCAATTGTTGAGCGGCGCTCAGCTGAGCTTGTGCATTCATATCCTCCATCTGTTCAAGGACCCATGTAGGAACCAAGCTATGAGTACTAATACAATATTGACAGACAGACCTTGGCCTCGCCGAACACAATGTACGTGTCACTGTTTTGCGATTTAAACACATCAGGGGAAGCAATGACAAACAAAAACTGGCAATAGTTAAAGTCTAGTGAGGCATATTCAAAAATTGAACGTACGTTCTTTGGCCGCCGGAGAGTGACCCGCGTGATACCAGGGACCCTCTTGAGTCCCAAGCCCAGGAGGGCCTTTCTAGCCTTACGCTCAGAGCGTGATTGATTCTTCTCAGGGGTGGTGGAAGTAAGATCCTCCTCGTGATCGTGGTCATGGTCATGGTCGTGACCCTCGTGGTCGGAATGATCAGAGGTAACCTCTTCGATGGTAGCAGACATCTGTGCGATAGACAAGATGGGTCAGCCATGTTCAGCATCGGAACCATTGACCACACATCCACCCAATCCAGCAAACTGGTTAAGCCTGTTTACAATTTAAACTTACTCTCAAAGAGAAATAACATTACCTTCCTTCAGTAATTCCAACGGTTTTTCCTGCGCTCGTCGTCGGCGTCGTCGGCGACGTTGGGCCGAGGGAGGTGGCCAGACCAGAACGTCCGATGACTAAGCGAACTGTGTTTGAAACAAGCTGGGCGTCACTCCTCACTCCTTTTACCGCGAGACTTGTTGGGATAAATCACTCCGTGACTATAGGACATATATCTGTCTAGCACACCAAAGTGAGGATCTGAGATTTATCATTTGTCAAGTGACGTGACAAAGTTAATTAACAAACACGACTCGTCCACGAGAGAACTCTTTGGGGTTCGAGCCTCTGCGCTGCGCCACTCCTCTTCTCCGTATCCTTACTCTCGTCAACCCGTCTCCCTCCAAATTTCCTATCGACACCAATACGATACGATGTCCGGTGGTGACACACTGGTTCAATCCAGCCACGCTCAAGTTGCTGCTTCGAACCTTGCATACGACCTTGCCCTGCTTCTCTTCCGTGGCATCATCAATGTATTCTTCCGTGAAGTTCGTCCGCGTGGTGCATTCAACATCCCGCTCGATGGTCCTGTAATATTCGTCGGTGCTCCTCATAGTAACCAAGTGGGCTTTCTTAGTACACCACAAGTTCTATTCATCCGACCGAGTCTTGTAGTTCCTCGATCTTTTGCTTGCATTGCACGTCTATCGTGAGACAGGGAGACGCCCCGCTTTCTTGGTTGCCGAAAAGAGCATGCACCGGAAGGTTATAGGATTCCTCGCCAAATCCCTGTCAAGCAGTGCGCTTTATATCTCACTACCACAGTTTCCCGCCTATTGATGTTGTATCAGTCCCCGTCGTGCGCGCTGCAGACTCCGCTAAAGCGGGGACAGGCAAAGTGTATCTGTCCCCAGACGACCCTTTTCTTGTTCTTGGCCAAGGAACCAAATTCCTCGAGGAGTTGAGGCCGAGAATGCAAATCATGTTATCCAAGGTAGTCAACTCTTCCATCGCTGAAGTGACGGAGGTTTTCTCGGACACCCAACTCAGAGTCAAAAGCGAATTTCACACCGAAACCGAGAAAACCACGACATTTGTTCGAGAGAAGGTGGAGGAGGCAAAGTCACAAGGCATAGATGGCCTATCTTTCAAACGGCTCCCCTATATTGACCAGAACGAGATGTATCGGCATGTCTACCAACGATTGAAAGAGGGCGGATGCATAGCGATCTATCCTGAAGGCAAGTGTTTACCGCGGAACGTGACATACTGAGAGCTCAAGCACGTTTTTAGGCGGCAGCCATGATCGAACAGATCTTCTTCCCTTGAAGGCCGGCTTCGCAGTGATGGCATTAGGTGCAATGGCAGGTGATCCCAACGTGAAAGTGAAGATTGTACCTGTTGGTCTGTCTTACTTTCATGCCCACCGCTTCCGGTCGCGTGCAGTTATCGAGTTTGGCCCCCCGCTGGACGTTGCGCCGGAGTTTGTCGAAAAGTTCAAAAATGGAGGCTCGGAAAAGCGAGAGGCAGTGTCCAGGCTTCTAGACCAGGTCTATAACGCTGTCAAGGCCGTGACGGTGCGCGCACCTGATTATGATACTCTTATGGTGCGTCATACCATGGAGACCACTGCTTGTGCGTTGATTCCTCTACAGCTCATCCAAGCCGCGCGAAGACTCTACCAACCCCCAGGACAGCACCTTACCCTCGGTCAGGTTGTCGAGCTAAACAAGCGCTTTCTACTTGCATACAGCTATTTTAAGGATGATCCCCGCATTCAAGCGTTACGTGAAAAGGTCCTCAAGTATAACCGTTTGCTTCGGGATTTGGGCTTGCGGGATCACCAGGTACTGTCATGCCAAGCATTATTCATCGGGCTTCTGTCAATGACTTTGAGCCAGGTTCCCAGGGCTCAGAAAGCTAGCTGGAAGACATTTGGGCTCTTGCTTTATCGTATCTGTCTCCTGTTGGTTTGGGCGGTTTTTTCATTACCAGGAGTGGTTCTGCATGCGCCAATCTTCATTACAGCGTCAATTGTGTCAAAAAGAAAGGCCAAAGGTAATGTCATATGATCCTGATTCTTTCCTCGTCTCATATACACGTGTATCTAGAGGCTCTCGCCGCGTCAGTCGTGAAGGTTGCTGGAAGAGACGTGCTCGCAACGTGGAAAGTGTTGATTTCACTCGTCATGACTCCGGCCCTGTATGCGTTCTACGCACTCATAGCAACTGTTGTTGCTGCCAAGGCAGATGCGTCCTTGAATTGGATTTTCTGGACACCCTTCCTCACATTATTGGCACTGCCATGCATTGGCTATGCGGCTCTTAAGTTTGGCGAAGCGGGTATGGACGTGCTCAAGTCAGTCGTGTTATTTCCAAGCCCCAATCTGCTCGCTTAGTTGCTTGCTAGATCTCTAGGCCCTCTTATTATTGCCCTCATCCCTGGAAAGCATCGGTATCTGGAACACCTGAAGCGAGTCCGGCAAGAATTGGCGAAGGAACTGGGTGATGCTATTGATGAGTTCGGCCCCCAAATTTGGGAAGATTTTGACAAGGTATTTGTTCAACGAAGTCTAGAAGCGAGCGGAATACTTATTATTTACTCGATAGAACCGTATTGTTGTTCCGTCTGCGAGTGTGCCCCCATCCTCCGGTGGGCTATGGCGGAGAAAGAGTGTCGTCGGCGCAGTGGATGGGCAAGGCAACCTTCTATCACATCCAATGGTACGTGCCTATGGTGCTCGTCTGACGTATAGCGAGCCTCATTCTATTGTAAGACTTGGCTTGATGAACGCCTGTTTGGATGGAGTCGCAGTGCTGAGACTAGCCGTGATGTCAGTCGAGCTGCCTCTCCGCAAGGCTCTGATGATGAAGATGCGGGAGATTACGACGATTTATTGAAGGTTCCAGTCTCTGAGGGGAAGTCATTCAAGCTCCAGGGCCAGCGTGGGTCGTACGCTGACCTGCAGAAGTTACGAGCGATAGGGAAAAGCTATTGATTGTAGGACAGGGTTGGGATTTTGTCATTTGTTATGTGTTTTGTACATTCCATCTCATGCTAAGTAACTTAACACAACGGACGTATCACGCGATGCCGAGTATGGCTATTTAAGTGCCTTAAGCCGCCCACTACTCGCACGGTACATGATGTCAATGACAGAGGTCTCCCGCCAGCTACGTCTCTATCTCGAAGCATCCCCACAGGCTCTGTCGGCACAAGAGGTTTATGCTCTAGTCGATAACTTCGTTTCGGACTGTAACTCATCAGATGAGCCCGAGGTTTCAATCCACAACCTCGAGAATGAACTGCAAGCAATCCGTGACACCCTTGACCTCAAGGAATGCGCGCAGACGGAGGCCCTCCTTTCCGTCCTGCGTCATCTTGAACCAGTACTTTCGTCCACGTCTCTCATCTCTACCTGGTTTGATCTCGTGCTGCGGCCCGCTTTGCGCGAGCCGAGATTGTCACACAAAGCAGTTGCCCAAGCGAAGGATCTTGTCATCGTCGCTCTGGAAAAGCCCGATAATAGGTATCCGGAAATACAGGGCGACTTTCGAAGACGGATATTAGATCTCTACCTTTTGGACGCTTTCAACGAAGCCTCTGCTGAAGATGTGCTTGAGTGGGTGGACCTGCCGAAGGAGCAGCGTGACCAGCGGAACATATGGAAGGAAAACCTCGAGGACATCCTTGTTGTGTTTGGATTGGACCAGCCTGAGGTACGTCATTGATTCTATAGTATCGCGCTCCTAATGTGACGTCATGTAGGCATTCTTAATACAGGTCTTTCACTGCTTTGCGTCGCCCTCCTCGCGTCTGCAACTGATTGGGCTTCTCAATCGCTACACCACAGAACCACTCTTCGAACAGCATGCATGCGTATTGGCCGCACATCCTCTTATGTCTTCTATCCTCACCTCGCTCTTGGTAGACAGCTCCACTACCGCCTGCACGATTAGTCTCACGATGCTCACTAAATTATTGCCTATCTTCGCAGTCAATGACCACACCACACTAAATCGCATACTTCCCCAGCTCTTTGCAATCCTTGCACGCACCGTTTGTTGGCGCGAGCGCGGGCCACCAGCTCCAGTGCATTCCCCCACCTCAGAAAATATTGCGTCCGACGGGGAACATCCCACCACCGAGGGAGACTCCACTGACGGCAACCGAGTTCTGGAGACGAACCCAGATCTACAATGGGAACGCCTTGAATTGTCATTCGATTCGACGGCGGCACCCGCGCCTTCCCCCCAGCGATACTTCACTTTCCTGTATTACCTCTTTCCGTGCAATCTCATCGCATTTCTGCGTGATCCTGTCGGATACCTCAACGAGAGGCACGTAGAAAGACCGTATGCTGTAGATTGGGAGGATGCGATAGATCATGAACAAGTTAAAGCCAAAAGCGAGGTATATCGTGTCAATCGAGTGTGAAACTACATTCAGCTGACCAATTGCTTGCGGTCAGCTACTGCTCAGGCAGCATGTCACTCATCCGCAACTTATCTGGCACAATGCGGAAACTGAGATGATCGGCAACCCCGTATTCTCTGGGCAGTATGACACGGCTAGAATTATCGCAGAGAGTTTATTGCTCGAGCTTCGAAATTCACATCTGGCATGGCAAGATAGCACAGCATCCGAGATGGCGACCCCAATGGACGCGAAAGAGAACACTACAACTCCGCCGCCGTTGTTTGTCGATACCAGTGATACTGGTTTGGGACCAATGGACTCGACTCCCCCGATGCAGACTGTTGAGATTCGGAGCAGTAAACCTCGCGTGTCGCTCCAAGATATGGTTAATACATCTATCGCTCTCAAGTCGCACCTGGAGGTCGATATTGTCGATCCGACGCCCATCTGGCCATATGCGCTGTTCCAGTCCGAGACTACGCCACAGAGCCTAGAGAAGCCTGAACCTGGAGACAGTGTGGCACAGGCGATTGCGGCGCTCCAGCGAGAGGTACTGCTACTACGCAACGAGCTGAACTTCGAGGCATGGCTTGCCAGAGAGAACGTGAGACAGATCGGGAGGCTGTTTGAGCAGAGGATTATGAACCGCAACGCAGAGGTGGAGAGACAGAATCTGGTGAGCGCTTTGCCCATCCTTTTCATTGTCCTCGCCGCATACTCATCACGCACAAGTAGCACAATAAATTGCGCGAAAACAAAGTCCTGATCGGCGACTTACAGCGAAAGCTCAAGGAGCACACCGAGCAGACGGAGATGACGAAGAAGAAGTACGCGGACTGGAACGCTGAATTGAGTCGAAAATTGCAAGATCTGAGGGAGCAGAAACGCAATTGGATGTCGGAGACTGCGGCATTGCGTTTGGCGGAGAAAGAACTTCGGGTTTGTATTTTCTTACAAGTGCTCTGGAGAATAACTTACAGTGGTCTACAGGCACAGTTCGTGGCCCAGGGAGATCTACTGGCAGAGGCAGAACGGCGAGAATCGCAGCTGAAGACTTCTATCAAAGAGACGGAGCACAAAGTCGCCCGGTTGAATGACTACGAACAGCGGATTGAGCAGCACACAGCGATACAAAATTTATGGTGAGTTAAAGAAATGCCCCGCCTCACTGGTTCACTAACAGAGATACCAGGGATGCGGATGTTCAGAAATACAAGGAACAGACAGAAGTGATGAAAGTGATGCTCAGCAAGTACAAGAAGATGGAACTACGGCTGGAAGCTTACGAAAAAACCCACAGTGAAATGGAGGAACAAGCGCGGTAAGAGTACCTCACGTGTTAACGCACAGGATAGTATTGAGAAGATACGTGCATATCAGGGCGTCACGGCGGCAGATCCAAACATTGGAGGCGAAGCTCAAGCTGATTCCCAGCAAAGCGTCACATAAGACGCCGAGGACATCTTCTGCGAACGAGATTGCGAGACTGAGAGAAGACAAAACGAAACTGTACGAAGAAAATGTGGAGCTGAAAGACGAGATAGAAGAACTTAAGGCGATGCTCGAGATGCTGCGAGCACAGGTAAGGGGACATTCAGGGCTATTTAGCGAACCTTCGCGAAGTCCTGTGATGGCAAGCGCAGTACTGCGAGTATAGGGATTGCGCGCATATTGCGCAGGTATATATTAGTCGGTTATCAGATCTAGTTAACTTGGGAGGGAAGGTTCTCGAAGGCTTGTTGAGCGTGGGAATAATAGCAACAGGGTCGTCGAAACTTCGAGAACAAAAATTCGGTGGGATAAATTAACTCGACTCTTTCGACTACTCTCGTCTAGAGGTCCCCCCTTGCTTCCTCTTTGTGCTACGCAACAAAAAAGAATAACTTGAAATGTCTGCACCCGAACCAGAAAGCTTTGGCTTCCAGGCCGAGATATCTCAGTTGCTCGACCTGATCATCAGTAAGTCTCATTTATCTTCCCGATTATTGACGCGTCGTCTAACTCGACTCTGAACAGACACTTTCTACTCCAACAAAGAAATCTTCCTTCGTGAAATCATCTCCAATGGCTCTGACGCTCTCGACAAAATTCGTTATTCTTCTCTCACCGATCCTTCCGTGCTCGAATCTGAGAAGGAGCTCTTCATTCGCATAACTCCTGACAAAGAAAACAAGATCCTTTCCATCCGTGATAGTGGCATCGGTATGACCAAGGCCGACATGGTCAACAATCTTGGTACCATTGCTAAGTCTGGGACGAAGGTAAACATGTGTGCATGGCCCTCGTCTAATGTCTCCTTCTAAACGTGTCGTTGCAGGGTTTTATGGAGGCCCTCAGCTCCGGCGCCGATATTTCTATGATTGGCCAATTCGGTGTCGGTTTCTATTCCTCTTACCTCGTTGCGGAGCGGGTCCAAGTCATCTCGAAGCACAATGACGATGAGCAATACATCTGGGAGTCGGCCGCAGGTGGTACCTTCACCATCACCCTCGACTCTGTGAACCCACCTCTTGGTCGTGGTACCGAGGTCCGCCTCTACCTCAAGGAAGACCAGACAGAGTACCTCGAGGAGAAGCGTGTCAAGGATGTTGTCAAGAAGCACTCTGAGTTCATCTCCTATCCCATTCAGCTCGTTGTTACCAAGGAGGTCGAAAGGGTTTGTCATGTCCTTCCCTCTGTCAGTTAATTAGCTCTGACCGTGTGTTGTAGGAGGTCGAGGATGAAGAGGAAGAAGAAGAAGAGGCCAAGGAAGAGGAAGAGGCCAAGGAAGAAGAAGAGGAGGGCAAGGCCAAGGTTGAAGAAGTCGAAGATGAGGACGAGGGCAAAGACAAAGACAAAGACAAGAAGAAGAAGAAAGTTAAGGAGCAGACCAAGGTTAATGAGGAACTCAACAAAACTAAACCTATCTGGACACGGAATCCGAGCGAAATTGCGCAAGAGGAGTATGCTTCCTTCTACAAGTCACTCACCAATGACTGGGAGGAACACCTTGCTGTCAAGCATTTCTCTGTCGAAGGTCAGCTTGAATTTAAAGCTATTCTCTATGTCCCGAAGCGGTATGTCACTTCTGTTACTTGTCCGCACATATTTGACCTGATCCTATAGTGCGCCATTCGACTTGTTTGAGAGCAAGAAGAAGCGCAACAACATCAAACTCTACGTCCGCCGAGTATTCATCATGGACGACTGCGAGGACCTCATTCCAGAATACCTTAACTTCGTCAAGGGCATTGTTGATTCGGAGGATTTACCGCTCAACATCTCGCGTGAGACCCTTCAGCAGAACAAAATTCTCAAAGTTATCCGCAAGCACATCGTCAAGAAGTGCATGGACCTGTTTTCGGAAATCGCGGAAGACAAAGATAACTTCCAGAAGTTCTACGAGGCGTTCGGCAAGAACATCAAGCTCGGTATTCATGAGGATGCTCAGAACCGTAGCAAGCTTGCCGAGTTTCTGCGTTTCCACTCGACAAAGGGCGTTGATGAGGTGATTACCCTCAAAGGTGTGCCTTACGTCCCACGGAGGTACACCTCTTGCTCATGTTAATCTACAGACTACATCACACGTATGCCCTCGGGACAGAAGGCGATTTATTACCTCACGGGTGAATCCCTTGCCGCCATCAAGGATTCTCCATTCTTGGAAGTCCTCAAGAAAAAGGGTTTCGAAGTTCTGTTACTAGTGGATCCCATCGACGAGTACGCCGTGTCGCAATTGAAGGAGTTCGATGGTCACAAGCTTGAGTCGGTCTCGAAGGAAGGCCTTGAGCTCGAGGAGACTGACGAGGAGAAGCAGGCACGCGAGGAAGAGGTTAAGTCCTACGAGGACCTATGTAAGGTTATCAAGGATGCACTTGGCGACAAGGTCGAGAAGGTTGTTGTGTCAAACCGTATCTCCGACTCTCCCTGCGTCCTGGTCACTGGCCAGTTTGGTTGGTCATCGAATATGGTGTGTTGGTTCTCGCTCTGGACTGCTCATCGGGAGCTCATAACCTATTCTCTTACCTAGGAGCGGATTATGAAGGCTCAGGCTCTCCGTGACACGTCGATGTCGTCTTACATGGCATCGAAGAAGACACTCGAGCTCAATCCCAAGCACCCAATTGTCAAGGAACTCAGGCGCAAGGTCTCGGAGGACAAGGCAGACAAGTCTGTGCGGGATTTGACGTACCTCCTGTTCGAAACGGCTCTTCTCACGTCTGGCTTCTCGCTTGACGAGCCGACATCTTTTGCAAAGCGGATCCATCGCATGATCTCGTAAGTGACTTGTATTCCCCGCGTGTCGAGTTACGAATGAGAGTTTCCTGATTGATTTCAGACTTGGCCTTGACGTTGAGGAAGAAGAGGAACCAGCTGCTGCTGCCGAGGAGACAGCACCTGCGGTGACGGAAGAAGCTTCTACGTCTGCGATGGAGGAGATCGACTAGAACTGCACGGACTTCGCTGCTTAAAAAGGTTCTGTAATAAAATTGGTGTCACTTGCCCTCTGTGTATTACGCCTTCACATCCATTTCCCTCCATATTTGGTCTACTACATCATCATCTAACTACCCATCAAAAGAGCATTTTTCTTTTCTCATGGCTGTATCCATGGGCCTGCACGGCCACTGAGCGCCGTCTCACATAACCATAAATTGATCGATGATAAATACAATGATCACAAAACCGGGTATGGCAGTGACGGGTTAAGGTGAGGTCCAGGAATATAACATGGACTGCGGTTGGGAGGGTATTCGCCGTGCCGAACGAAGACTCACTTCCCCTCTACTCCCTCTTATCGATGGTGCGCATCCATATTTCACGTTTGAATGCACAGGTGCCAGCCACGTTTTCTCCGCCACGAACGTGATTTATGTTCAATGGCTAAACACAGCCAAGTCCGCGTGCGATCCTCGTGTTTCGTCTTCGGCACAAAATAATTATTTTTTAACGAATTCGGTTGGGAGTCTCCCGGTTATGGGACGTTGCGAGCAACGCCCACACGAGTCATTGTTCGCGTCGGACTGCCTGCCAAAATAAGGGACATAATAGGGTTACTCGGGCGACGCTGTAAAACGAGGCTCAGAGCGCCCCCTTTGTTCGCCAAATTGGTTACGATTTGTCAGCAAAGCAGGCGGCGGCAACGTGCCCCGCTTTTTGACACGCGGTTTCTTTACTCATCCCCCATTGTCCGTTCCCTCCCCATATAACTCCAGTCCCTCCTTTCCTACCTTTTTTCTTTCCGACGCCCTACGCCCGCCAACTCCATCGACTCAATTCTGTTAGCAATCTCACTGTCAATACTCTTGGACCTACGATCCACCATGCCCCCGATTCCCATTATCGCCCCCCAGCCCCGTCGTTTACTCCCGCAACCGACGATTATTGATCTATCAACCCCTGCGTTACCCATCAACCTCGATGATCCGTTCATCGTCAGCCTTTTTTTGTCCTCGAAATCGTTGTCCGAGTTCTCATTCATATCTCTTCCTACCTACAGTGCCACACACCTGCCCCGAAGAATGCTCAGCTTCCTCGCCTCATGTCCCCAGTCCGCATTCACCATCGTACCAAGCGTTCTTTGGTTCGATCCCACCTCCGTCGTTCTCTCAGCTGCTCTTACTGATATTCCCCCTTTTTCCATCTTTTTTTCAGATATC
>QFDW01004210.1:0-13530 GCA_003315895.1 Lactifluus rugatus | reverse complement strand
GCGACGCCACAGTAGTAGGCGTCCAATCCATCGCGTCGTCTTCTTCATCGTCTCGCGAACGCATCTCGGCGTCGTCGCGCGATTGCGAGGAGGGAAGAGATGTTGTTGGTGCGGGACCCTGTGGAGGTGGCGGCGGCGGTGGGAGGAAGGTCGCTGGTCTGAGAGAGGGGTGACCGAAGATGGGGCCTGATGATGGTACTGCGTGACGCGTGCGTGGAGGGATCGGTGTCGGCGCGGTGGAGGAGAGAGAGAGGGAATCGAGGAGTTCGTGTTGGTTGTGCGTGCGTGCAGTGCGTAAGGTGTGGTGCGAGAGGGTTGGGGGTGGTGCGGTTGAGGCGGATGTGTGAGGAGCGGGGGGAGGACTTGAGGGGCGCGAGCCGGTGCCGGTGCTGGGTGTATCGGCACGGGAGGTGGTGTCTATTAAACGTACGGCTGGCGCGCGGTGGAGGCGAAGGGTGAAGAAGGAGTAGACGGATGTCTGGGAGAGTGGAAAGGGGGTCGGTCCATCAGAAGGTTGTGTGAGATGAAGCGGATGAGATGATTTGCTCACGAATATCTCGAAGCATAATGTAAAGCTAAAGAAGATACGGCTACTAATCGAGGCAGGGCTCGAATGCAGAGACAGGTAGTCCACAGAAGGACGACACCAAGACACAGAAATGAAGATTGCCGTGAACATTCTCACCAACCACGCTGCGGCCTGCAGTGACTATAGAACAAAGTAGAATCAGTGATACTTGCTACTAGATTCCCCGGATGGGAAAAAAAATTGGCTTACAGTATATCGTTCTCTACCTCGCACACGTACCTTTCTGCCTTGGAGTTCCGCTCTTCGAAACGATGCATAGGTTGGCAGCCAAGCTGTCCAGAGTATAGACAAGAGGACGATAACTGGAAGAGATGGAACGGCCAGGCTCCTCCTCTCCGATAGTGCCAAACGGCCCATGACGCCTGGCCATAAATGGTCAGCTCGAGCTAAACATAAAATATCCGGGGGTACGGACCGGCTACGTCAACAGATATCGATCCGAGTAAGGTGGCCGCCCACAAGACCCCGCGCGCGGTCCACCATCGCAGTTCGCGGTTCAGCTTGTGCCGATCCATGTTTGACAAACAGACCTGGCGCCGGGTGTCTTTCTTCTTGCTCTCATTGAGCCAGGAGCCGAGCGCGTTCGAGCGTGCCATAACGTCCTTCTTCCGGATCTCCTCTTCGACAAGCGGGGCACATCTATCGCAGACAGGAGGGTAGCGTGCATAAATGGACGCTTTGTAGGCTGTAAAGCCCGCGAGGCGAGGTGCGTAATCGGGATCCTGTGACAACGCAACGCGATGGTTAAGAGGAATGAACAAACTTGAGAAAAGATTGTAGGCAGGCGGGCAGCGCACGTCATCTGAGGGTGGAAGATAGCTCGACAGGAGGCTGACGACGAGTCTCTGATTGGATTGGCACATGGTGCAGAAAGGAGCATTTCCAAAAGTTGTGAGGAGGCGATCCTTCCGTGGGGATGCTGTGGCGCGGACTTGGGGATTAGAGGTAGTGGGCTCGAGTGAGAGGACAAAGAGGACGCACCGCGTCGAGCAAACGATTTGCGGTTCAAAGACTCATCGTGCATGGCAGGGTCGTCAGAGAGTATAACCCCATTAGTATCGTAACGGTTCCAGCAGGTACAATGAGGACAAAGAAATGAGAGCGGCTGAGGTGGCGGGGGTGAAACAGTAGTCTGGCAGAAGAAGCAGACTATGGGGTTTTGTCGACGCAAGAGTGTACCCATAGATCTATAGAGTTCCGTCGAGGAGGACGAGTCGAGAGACCCAAGTCAAGAGGCCAACGTCGACACAACTCGGGCTACGCCGGGCCGGAGCATCATGTCACTAGTGCCATCACCTTCAGCGGTGCGAGGTGATGTCACCCTTCAGCCAACTTATTTTACTTCCTCTCTCTTTGTAATTCCCTTCCGCGCAGATATAGAACAGCTCACAAATGTCTTTATTCAAGAGTATACGACAAATGTCACGCAACCGTTCGCTTTGTTCAAGCGTATATGGCAAGACCAAGGTTGGACTTGGATGCACCTCAAAGTATTCGATGCCCGCACACGACATGTTTATTTAACTGTCGTCTGCAGGCTCTTCATTGGTGCGCCAATTCACCCTCTGCATCAAAACATCAATAACAAGGAGGACAATCAGAACAAATTGTCGAGCACATTGAGCCTATGCGCAAGCTTGTGGCTCTGTTTGGATTATACACCTTCTATTTTACACAACCGTCGGGCTCTCGAACACCGCTATACTTCCTACGGCATGTTGACATCGCCATCGGTGGGTTCCGCCCAGTTTTGACTGAGGTATACTCAGGTGATAACCCTTCACAGACCAATATGATTTACTCCTGGAACTGCCAAATGCAGTCTCACCAGAGTTGGCGCCTTATACATCCCAGATCCTATCCGTATTGCAAAATGCGTCTGTATTCTACGTATTACCGGCGTCCAAGTTAGAACCGTATAACCCACGTGCGTTGCCGCGTGAGGTATACATTGAAGACGAGGAAGGGACTGTCCAGAAACATGGATCAGCCCTTCCCTCCGAGTCGGAGCTAGACCTGCCAGTGTCCGGCTCGAGCGGCACGCAGGAAGATGGAATGGCAGTGGCAAAGGTACCAAAGAAGAAAGGACGACCATCTAAGCAAGCCATCGCGAAGAGAACGAAGGACGCTGTCGCAGGACTAGATCGATGGCTGGAACGTACCGACTCGGTTGGACGTGTGGCGGGTGGGAGTGGAATAGGGCTGAGTCGCGCGCGTGGCCACGCACTACTCTCTCACGCGCCAACGGTGTCCAGGTCAAACTATCGGGCACAAAAGACGCGAGTGTTGGGCGCTTTACTGGAAAGGGAAGGTGGAGAAGGAATGGAGGCGTTGGGACGAGCAAACATGGCAGTCCTAGGTCGGTTGAAGAAGATCGATGCGATGGCTGCTGAGCAGGGTATGGAAGTGGGGGGCGAAGGGGGTGAGTTGACGGGGTTAGGACGAGTGGAACGCGCAGCAGGGGAATCAAGGGGTCTACTCAGTTTGACGGAAGGTGCGGGTATCAGTACGACGACGACAACGACTATTACATAAAGCTTTGATATATTCTCTCTCTCTCACTTTTATTCTGTTTCCCTCTCTCCATCCACCAACCTGGGCACCATGTCCCAAGGACCTTCCAGATACTATGTTGCCGACCTAGATGCCCGTTCTACAACAAACCTTCTCACTCCTTCAACTCAACCGAGCGTGCAGGCCGCGCTTGTACAGGGCCCAAAAATGATGCGCTCCACCTTCAGTTCTGCCTCCTTAGTCGGTTTCTTTTCATTCTCTCTCTCGCTTGCCCGTCGCCTCACCCTTCATTCAGAATGAGTCCCCTTATCCCTCAACTGTAGGTAGCAGGTCCGCCTTGTTGCCCTCAATATCCGACAAGGTAATATCAATGCAATGGCCCCGAAACCCTCTCTCATTCCCTTGTCCTCTCAGTTTTCTCTATCTCCCGATCCTACATCCTGGGGCTCTAACCTTTCTCCCAATCACGCCGAACCTGATGACTATCTTCACAACCCCGACCCAAGACGCGACAGGAAGTACGACCGGGGAGGATACATATTCACCTGTCGTGGTCTTTCCAACCTCGGTTGTCTCGCTCTTTTGGTCGTTTCGCTCCTCGCTTTATTGTCTGTTCTCTTTCCCGATGTTAGTGGCTCCTGCGAACTCATATACTGACTCTACAGTGCCGGCTATCCCGTAATCACTTTTTTCACGAAGGGTCACCTTTCCAGGCAAGGGGGATTTAACTTTGGGGGACTAAATAGTTCTGGACAAGTCAAGATACTCCTTCAATCTTTCCCCCAATTTCTCTGATTTATTCCCCAGGTTCCTCAGATAAGCGGTGGACGGGGCCTCGTCGACATCGACACCCCGCAGAGTGTATGGACTCGTCCCTCCTTCCACGATCCGTCTCAGGAACTTCAGCTGGTATTCTCTGACGAGTTCAATGTCGATGGTCGAACTTTCTATCCTGGTGACGACCCATATTGGGAGGCTGTCAACCTTCATTATTGGGCAACGAATAACCTCGAGTGGTTAGACCCCATAGCGATTACAACAAAGAATGGCGCCCTCGAGATCACTTTAACCCAGACACCGAGCCATAACCTACAATATACGAGTGGTATGCTGTCGACGTGGAACAAATTTTGTTTCACAGGTGGCCTGATTGAAACCAGTCTCACGTTACCTGGAGCGAACAATATTAACGGCTTGTGGCCTGCGGTCTGGACTATGGGAAACCTGGGCCGCGCTGGATATGGCGCTACTCTTGAGGGCATGGTATGTATCTGTCCCCCCATCCGGTTGATTGATATGAACGTTCAAACCCCACTACCAGTGGCCGTATACGTATGATTCATGTGATGTGGGAACGCTGGCCAATCAGACCAAAGACGGCCTGCCAGTCGCCGCGACCGAAAACGGAGATCCCTACAACAGCGGAATTCTCTCGTTTCTCCCAGGTCAACGACTGTCTCGCTGTACATGTCCAGGTGAATCCCATCCTGGACCTCGGCACTCAGATGGGACGTTCGTGGGAAGGTCTGCACCAGAGATCGATATTCTCGAGGCAACGGTTCGTATGATGATGACGAGTTGATCTTTGCTCTGATGTAGACATTGCGCTCTTTCAGTTTAATATTGACAAAACTACTGGCGTGAAAACGGGCCAGGTCTCCCAATCTTCTCAATTTGCCGTGAGCCCGTTCGCTGTTGTCCTACCTTCAAATCTTACACATCACCTCAGCCATTCAACCACGGCTATATCTGGCCATATCAGAATAGCTCCACCATTTATGACCCAACTGTTACGGTGATTAATCCGTACAAGGGTGGCGTATTCCAGCAAGCTGTATCTGGCCTTACGAATACGGACCCGACCGCATATCAGCAGAATGGAGGAGCCTTTTCCGTTTATGGTTTCGAATACAAGCCTGGGACCGACAACGCCGTATGTATTGTCTCATTCACAACATCCACCTGACTGAGTTTGGGACAGTACATCACTTGGATATCAAGCAACAAGACTAGTTGGACATTATTGAGCTCTGGCGTGGGTCCGGATCCGATAGTCGAGACTGGTCAAAGGCCTATTCCCCAGGAACCGATGGTATGTAGACTTGGGACTAGTATGCCGCTAATACTAAAACGGTTGCACAGTACATTATCGCTAACGTGGGCATATCGCCGAATTTTGGCCCTATAGACTTCACCGAGCTGCAATTCCCGGCCACCATGCGAATCGATTATATCCGTGTCTACCAACCGAAAGACCAAATCAACATTGGCTGTGACCCCAAGGCATATCCGACGATGTCGTATATCAATCAGTCAGTGGGATCATTTTTTCTTTGATACGTTCCTCTGATGAATACACTGCTACCGAAGGTATCTTGAAGCGTACACTAACTACAATTTGACGACATGGCGGGATGATTTCGGTCAGCCATTCCCGAAGAATCAGTTCCTTGGCCAGTGCTAGCTCGCGTCCGATGAACTTGTGCTTCTTTTTCTCTGTATGCAGCTACAGACACCGAACCCTGTTGGCCTTGCTATCACTGCACCCATTTCCTCATCCTGTTTTACTACGCTTTCTATTCGCCAGAGAAGCCGGACGCTTGTCATGTGCGCCGTTTATTGCTACCCTCTTGACTGCATTGCCGTCCGTTTGGGACTCGGCAGCACTCTTTATACCCTGTCTTGTCCTCACGACTACCTTGCATTTTAGACGTTGTGCATGAGCTTAAGCTTGCCCTTACTATCGTTATTCCTTCCACTTGTGACACTTCTGATACGCAACAGATTATTTACATTCACTGTCACCTGATGTGGATTACTCGAGGGTTTCGAGAGTGTTAAGTGTTAATACGTTAATGTATTGCCAACTAGCGCTTTCGCGTGAATATCCAAACTTTATGAACGTCTTTGCTGCTCTGCCCACACCTCAAGCCATGAAAATAATTATAGCCTGTGCTTACAGCCTCCTTGAAAGGTAACAAAAGAGAAGAGAAACAAATGCGAGGTGGAGACACTTTTAGATGTTTTTCCCGTTTTGTGCCCCCCTATGTGTAGTATGTGCACAAGCGTCGTGACGATGATGCTACTTACTCCTGACAAACCACCCCACGGTTCACCCTTTCACGGATGCTATGGAGTAGGAGCCTGCTGCAACGCTTCCAACTTTGACAACGTTCGCTCCAGCGTGATGATGCCGCCCGCAGTCAGCCGGGGCACAGCAAGCTCTCTATCGTGATCACCCTCCCAAGACGCGGACGATGGCTCCTGCGACGGCGGCAGATGTTCTTCTCGGCTCTTCTCGATTAGTGCACGGGCATCGCAGAGCACTTTGGCGAGCCGGCCGTGCTTGTGGTACAGCCAGTCGATTTCCGATTCGAGTGAGCCAAGCGGAATCTCGAGCGCGCGCCGAACAAAGCCGCGCGAGAGAACGTAGGCCTTTTCGTTGTAGAGGCGGCTGTTGATGATGCCTTCCTCCGTCCCACGGAGCTTGTCGTAAGCAGGCTCGCAGAACCAACTTTTTTTTTTCAGGATCCCGCTATCGAGTCAAAACAAGGGTATATGGTGGACGTGGGCGAATCAGGTACGTACGGTTCTTTCACCAGGACGAGACCCTGGATGGAAACTAGGGCTTGTAGTAATGACGACCGCGAGGGACTCCACGACTCATTTCGGTCTCCTGCCCAAGTGCCAAGAATGGATAAGCAGACTTTTCCCTCCTCATATAGGTTTCTGGAGACGGAATAGGTGGCAGTAAACACAATGCTCTGTAGGAAAGAGAACAAGCACTTACGGGTTGACTACGAGAATCACGTGATATATGATACAGGTGTCAGCGTTAAGAGTGAAAATCACGTCACACACCTCGGCCATTCCCGTTCGTCCAGCTGAGGAAGTGAGCTATTGGAGGACTTTGCGGAAAGTCCGAGTCCAACATCCAGTCCATGACAAATGGCGCATCTTCGTACGGTGTATTTTCTGGGCCAATTATGAGGGAGCGGAGTAGGTCTGATCTGTCTTCATATGCTCGCACGATGATGGATTCTGTCTCGGATTCTTAGTATACTGGTTCAAAACATATCAATGGACAAACCTGGCAAACTGGTGGACAAGGCGCGATATTCTTTTTGTAATCTTGCTAAGAAATTGCGGGAGGGTTGTGACGGTGTTGAGTTGAAGAATGCATGGTCGCGCGGCGCTTCAGGAAGAATTTCAAACCTCTTCCAGTGGGATTCCCTGTCGTCATCTTCGTCACCCCCGTTCACGCAGGTCCCATCAATTAATGCATCCTCCTTTTCGATAACGTCTCTGGGTACGTCTGGGGAGGACGACCGTAAAGTAGATGATGGTACTTGAGAAACTGATGCCGTATCCTGTTGATCTGCGGGGACTGCTGTCATCGTCGGAACAATGTGATCCCACCAACTTGTGTGGACCTCGTTGTCTGGGGCATGAATATCTTCCATCTGCGTTTCGCCCTCGACTTCCATCACATAACCATCTTCCTCATCAGTCTCTTCCCATTCATCATTGTCATCGCCGTTGGGTTGCGCTTGCCAAATCCCGTCTTCATCCATAGCCCAGACCTCGGTGCTATGGTCGTGAATGTGGTGGTTCTCGGGGTCGCCTTGAACAGATCCTTCGCCCCAGAGGTCCTCTAGTTGTTCTAAGGTATCGTATAGTCGTGTGAGACGTTCCAAAGGATACTTCGCTACCATGCCATTTGGCAAAGTAACTTCCACGTTGCCATCCAATCTTAGCTATGGATTGTCAGTTGGCCTGACAGTTTACGATAAGATGGACTTGGTACAAACATCGGAAACTTCCCCGAACCAGTTCAACGACGTGTCATCTGGACCAGGCTTACGAATTCTACCCTCGACAATACGATCTGGCTCGCGCCTGTGAGCGATATCCATGCCGATGTCCGCCATTGTCTTGCGCCATCCGCCATAGTGACCATCGGCGTGCACTATAGGTGCTTCTCGTACCCAAGCCTCGACCTCACCTATCCGAGGTACCTTTGGCTTCTCCAAGCCATTAGTAGTACCTTCGCGGTGGATGAAGACAAAATCACCCCGTCGAACACCTAGGCCATCGAATGTGGTAGGAGCCACTGCTGACCAGTCATTCGTTCCATGGGGGTCGAGCTCGAGCACGGAAGCCAATTCAATCTCGCCAGTATCACTGAATCGGATGGTGGCTGTTCTGTCCGCCGCATTAACGTTCTGTACCACAGCTACACGTTTCTCATCTTCGCCTTTCCAAAGAACGTGATCACCAGGCCTCACCAGGCGACATGTCAGCCCAGACGGGGAAGCGAACGAATCCATTGACTCACCAACAGTCATATTCGTCAGGATTCAAATAAGGAATCAGCTTGGTCGTGAGCACAGTTTCTTTTGTGCCATCCTGCCAAAGGACATCCACCGTTGTCTGCGTCTCCCGGACGACATAAACGCGAACTTCAACAACGCCATACTGATCTCCTTCCTTGCCATGTCGAGTGAATGGAAGATTTGAAGCATCTTTCAAAATGACCTTGTCTCCGACACGCATCATCCATTCTGCTCTGCTGCGCACCAACTTGAGTTTGGCAAGGTCTTCCCCAGACCAAAAACGATTCGGGCGTAAAATGGCTTGAGCCTCCTCAGGTGGAAGCTGTACCAATTTATGAAACATAACGAGGAAACGGAAGGACGGGAAAGCTCACCGACTGATTGATGGCCAGCCATGAGATAGCCAGAACGCTGTGTTTCACATCCACGACTGTATCCGTATGTCCACTTCGGAGCGGTCTTGAGAAGAGTTCGAACAAGTTGCCAACGCTCACGGGTGGTGGGATGATGTCCTAAAGATGACATGACAATCACCTCAAGAATTAACCATGAATGTTACTTACGCTGCCCTTCTCTCCAACAGTCAAACGGGAGCTTAATTCTGGCAGCCGCACTAGCCGTCCATTGGCAACATCGACGACAGCTTCATCGAAGAGCTTGTATAGATCAGGGCAATGGTACCTGGTGGCGAGAGGGAGCGACCTTACCTCGACAACCTGATGAAACGTAAGCTACATGCAAGGACCGATACCAAGAGAGGGGCGCACCTGGCCGATCCAATTGTCATAAGCGACATAGTCACCAATATCAACGTCGGCGGGGGTCTCAATGTCGTTCATACTTTTCCAATCGAGAACAGGATCACCACTAATTGCGTGTTCGAGACGGCCATTGACGTCAACACTAGTAATCACTCCGGAGCGCACATCGTCAATACTCCTCTTGCAGAGATCTCCCGGCTGAAACATGCGATCCACAAGAGTAAATTCTGACTCTGGCAAAATTTCGCGGATACCACTAGGAAAGAAGGACACGCCGACTTCTCCCCTCTCGAGTGGCCTCATCAGTGGGTCATGTTGGTCTTGCGGGGGCGTTGTGTCATCCGAGTCATGCCAGCACCTCTGTCAGGAGGTAGAGATGAGCCAAAGGGGAAAGGGGGTCGGGTGAGGAAGAAAAAGGGATGCAGACCAAAACAATACCGTAAGAGTGAGTATTATTGCGTTGTACAATATCTTCTTGATAGAACTTGAGAAGAAGGCGGAGGTTAAGCAAGGCGGCCGAGATATAGGGTAGGAAATGTAACCTTTGTGGGTATCTTGGCCTTTCCATTTGGTGGCATACTACTAGCGGGATCGAAAGGGAGCAAAGGATGAATTGGTGCCTTGTCGTGTCGTCCGTCCGTGTTGTAAGTGCTAATGTAGGCCTGTCGGCTCTGCGTAGTGCTTAGTCGTCGATAAACGTGACCCGGATCACTTAATCGTCTCTCATCCATGCCTTGGCAAGATCTCCCAACAGAGTTAATCCTTCATATATTGGAGGCTCTCGATCCACCAACTCTTATCAATTGTAGAAGAGTGACCTTCTTTTATTCCTCCCCTCCATTTTTATCTGACAGTGCACTATGTAGACCAGTCGCCAGTTTAAATCCCTGATCGATGAGAAGACCACTCTCCAGTATCGCATCGCTCTCTACGCATCCGGAATGGTGGATGGCCCCCCTGGACAGCTAAGCACAGCTGAACGTTTAAGTTTACTCAAGAGTTACGAAGCCTCCTGGAAAAACCTGGAATGGAATGACCATACATCTATTCCCGTACCTGAAATAACTCTCTGGGAACTCTATGGCAATGTTTGGGCACATAGTAAAGGAAATCAGGAAATTGGTTTCATTCAACTGCCATCTCGTCTGCGTGGCATTCCTATGCGTCAGTGGACGCTCGAATTTGATTTCGCCCTACGAGACTTTGGTATAGATCCATCTCAGGATCTCCTTGTGACAGTCGAGAACCGGTGCGTCTGTCTGATTTCGGGAAGAGGACCTGACTTACGGTAAATTTTCGGAAAGCCACCCCGAACCTTGTCAAATCCGGTTGCACACGTTGTCAACAGCTGAAAAGCACCCATTGGCCGGAGATTCAGCAACGCTAGAATACACCAGAGTATTGCCTGGACACACAGACGTATCGTCATATTCCATTCGAGTGAGCGAGGACTACGTTGGGATCCTGTTCATGTACCACGTCAATGTTAACGAGTTGGTTGTCTGGAACTGGAAAACTGGCGACGAGTGTCTGGTGAGTGTCGTTTGGCATAACCCCTCTGTTGCGTTTAGCCTGTTGACTTTCTGACCACCAACTTACACTTACCTTCTCAGGCAGTGGCATCCTTCAATATTCTATCCTTCACCTTTCTTAACCACAGATTTGTCCTGACGTCCGCGTCCGTACCAGACGAAGAGTCCGTGCGGCTGCCTGCACTGCTCCTCTACGACCTTGACCAGAGACCCAATCGCGATAGGGACCACACTGACAGTCATCATCTTCTATGTTTCTTATTCCCAGCTGACCCGTTCAGCTGGGCTATCCATCTAACGTCGGATCCGTCACCAAATTGGTCATCAAGTCCCAGGATGCAGGTACCCTTCCAAACTGCCAGCGATGACCAGATAGTTGTCTTGCATGAAGAGCGTCGCCATGAGGATCTGTCCTCTTGCGAGGCCTTGCTGATGCCCGCCAGTGCTCTTCTCAAACTTGCCAATGACACTCTGATAGGGGGAGGAGAACGTATCATCGAATGGGATTCATGGGGCTGGCGATGTTGCAGTGACGTGGTTCCCGACCACGGTAGATGGTCCTCGTGGCAGTGTTTCGTGTTTGGAATGCGCTATATCTTTCCAAGGGTGCTATTTCTCAACGACAAGCCAGTGATGATCGTTCGGGATCTTTGCCCTCGCCGGTGTATGAGGGCAAGCGACGAGGAGCGCGAGGAGAGCAACGCACTTCATCGGGAGCTGGCGACGCAAGGACCCTGCTCGCGTTCGATTCTGAAGTGTGTGCCCGTTCCGTCGGGTATCCAGACCCTGAGAAGGGTACATCTCATGATCAGCGAAGATAGTATAATGGTACTCGAGGTCCGTTGCAGAAAACCTTGCGTCTTTATGGCCGCGCGACTAATGCCGTTGGGTTTCAGCCTGACGTTATCAACGAGATCAGGGTGGTTCATCTGCTCACATTTTGACAGTCAGAGGTGATGACCGAATCACGGCATTTGTGCGAGTGGATTCTTCAGATTATTCTCACAGTGAGACTGACTACCTTTCGCACAGCCCTTCTAAAGGTGTAGAAGGAAGGCAGTGTGATGGCACCTGTGATTGAGCATTTAATTGTACCAGTAGATCGGAATATATTATATACTGTGCTGCTTGTGACTCACCGCATCCCCGGGGGTCAACTCCATCTGTCTAATCCATGCCACATCCTCGTATAAATACTAAACCTCATCCCTCCATTTTTATTCTTCACCTTGCCCCGCATGTTCAAATACGCCTCAAAGAACTTGATCTCCGTTGCCACTAAATCACGTTCAGCTCAGTCATTTAGTGCCTTTTATGCCGTCAGTATTACGCCCCATTCCTTTCCAATCTCGCTCGCAGTCTCATATCTTTGCTTTCGCCACCACTAGACCGTAAGAGGCTTCCGATACGAATCAGAAACCTCAGAGGATATCGACTCTTCACCTGACAAGGTGCACTAATAGCCGACTCCGTGAAAATTTTACTGATTCGTGTGACTGCAGGACTTCATTGTGTCCATCCTTCGCGCAAACCCCTCTGCAAGGGATGCAAAGTCATATCTGGCTTCATTGGGTGCTCGTCCTCGCCCTGTTCCACTCCCCGTACACCCTCCCCCTCCTATACTTCCGGACTATCAAATCGCTCGTGATGTGCAGCTCACCGCGGAAGAGCCCAAACCTAGTCCTATCGTGACTTCCATTCTTGATCCTATACATCACAAAACCGCCCTCGTAAAGATACAAGGCCCTTTTACGAATCGCCAATTGGAGAGCATCGCTCGTGGCATGGTCTACCTTCAAAAGCTCGGTCTTGTCAGCGTCATCATCGTCGAGCAGGATCGGGTGCCCCGTGGAGAGGAAGGTGAACGCGAGGTCATATTGGAAGAAACTACGCGCGTTGTAGAAGCACTTGAGAGGCAAGGGGCTAAAGCACGTCCCATGCTAGGCGCTATTGTTCGCCTTGGTCCTATACCCGGTGAAGACGCCAACGCCGGCAGCTTGCCGGCGCCGATTCCTGAGGCACACACATTTCCTTCTGATCTTGCCCCTATATGTTCTGCGCTGCGCGCTGGAGAGATTCCGGTCGTTTCTCCTTTAGCCCTAGATTCGTTCTGCCGCGCAGCTAGGATAGACGCCAACGACGTGATCGCCGCTCTAGCCCGGGGCATGGTAGAAGCTGCCGAACTTGACCGTAGCCACAAGACCACCAAAACAACAAATTCGGAAACTACAATCGACGTTGATTTGACACCGATGCGGCTGATGATTATTAGCCGGGAGGGCGGCGTACCGTCTTATGCCCGGTCTGGTTTTCCCCATCTCCTTGTCAATTTGGAGTCCGAGTACAAGTTCATCCAGGACACGTTCCAGTCCTCATGGAAGAGTGCCCATCCGGCTGCCCTTTCAAACCTCGCTCTGGCGCACACATGCCTTGCTTATATGCCAGCTTCTTCGTCGGCAATTATGGTCAATCACCGGGCGCCCAGCTCGCTGATCGGCAATTTGATCACAAACAAACCAGCCGTAAGCTCCAGTCTTCCCCATGCGTTGCTCCAGGGTGATCGGAGCCTTACGCCCAATACACCCACCTTATTGCGTCGTGGTCTCAGCATCGAGGTTGTACGAGATTATGCAAATATCGATAAAACAAAGATGACTCAACTTTTGGAACAGTCGTTCGGACGGGTACTTGACAGTGACGCCTTCTATACCCGTTTGGAAAAGGACCTTGACTTTGTCATTGTTGCGGGCGACTACACTGGCGCTGCCATCGTCACGAGGGAATCATCCAGTTCAGAC
>QFDW01004201.1:0-14406 GCA_003315895.1 Lactifluus rugatus | reverse complement strand
ACATTTTTACTAAAGTTTTGCTGATGATGACAGCAACAATGACAACAACAATGGGATGACGACGACGATGACAGGATGACAATGAAGTGAAGTGACTACTGTAGTCCTACAATACTATCTAGCCTAGTGCCAATAGAACCAGTTTTTCTGATGGCCTGTTTTCATATTTTGTGTGTTTCTGGCTTGGGACCTTGCCAGCTTGTGTGAACTTGCCAGCTTGTGCACTTGTCAACCTTGTAAGCACAAAAAAATATCAAACTTGTCAAAAATTGGACCTGTCTTGTCAAGCTTGCAACTTGTTGACTTGTTTGTCTTATACAAGCTTGTACAAGCTCCAACAAGAAAAATGTGAAAACACTGATGTACCTAGAAGCCAGTCCTCTACCTACTAGATGGAAGCTACTTCCTGATGCCAAAAATCAGGGTTTGCTGATGTTTGCTGATGTTAAAGTGAACAATGACTATGGAACTAGAAACTAAGGCCTGAGGGTTCAACTCAGGGTTGACAATACTAAGTTCAAGGTGTTTGTACCAACGAAAAGGTTGAAATAAAAATTATGTTTTTCCAGCTCCTTTTCTGTCTTTCAAAACCTTTTTGTGATCCTTCCTGGCTTTATGTAGCTTATAATACGACCGGGACGCCAACAAGCCAAAGAAGATAGTAATCGCGATCATGACAGAGAGGGTAGTGATGCTAGACGTATCCATCATACTCTTATGTATGACATAGACGTTCACAACCACTGACAGTACGCCGAAGAGACCACCCTCGGCCACGCGGTAAAAGCATCTGTGAAAGAGCCAGACGTGGTTATTGCTACGCATCGCCGCAATTATACTTAACCCGCAGATGCCGATGCTGAGGCACGAGACGCTGATCGCGAAACTGGTGATGGGCCATCAACACCAAATCAAAAGAAGAAAAAAAGGATAAGAGAAAACTGGAGAATAAGAGATAGAAATGAGACTGGACCGTGACATACAATGGATCATTCACGTGGTCCAACAGCTCTTTGACTATGTGCAGCTCTGTGTACGCCCTTTGGAGATCGTGTAACGTAGCAGGGATGGAGATGAGATTAAACTGGAGAAGAAATGAGACTGGACATACAATGGATCATTCACGTGGTCCAACGGCTCTTTGATTATGTGCATCTCTGCGTCACAGTAGGCCCCCGGGGCGGGCCTTTGGAGATCGTGTAACGTAGCAGGGATGGAGATGAAACCCGCGTATATCATCCAAGTGAAGAAGGCGGCAAAGATGTTGTAGAATGGAGAAGGCTGGGTGAATTCATCCAGCATTTGTGTGTACCGCGTTTTTTCGTGGGGGGGCCGAGCCTCAGGCTGGGGGCAATCAGGGTTCAAGTTGCCCTCCGAGTCTGTGCCTGTCTCGGTGGGTGGAGATGTGGATGGAGCAGTTGACATGGTATAACTTGAAAACGCTATACCGATGTGAAGGTCGGATATTTGTTCAGGAAAAAGGACGGGGACGATGGGATGCTTTTAATTGGTAACTTGAACCCCCTCCCATACTTCCCTGTATACATTAAGTATTCACTGGCAACGCGTCTTCAATTGCAAATAGCTCAGCTTGAGTAGCCTCCGAGTCACCCGAGGCATTGGTCCGAGACAGGAACATGTGCGAGTGTCAGGCGCTACTATCGGCAGCGTCAATCAGTGGCAGGTCGTACTCATCAGCGCCATATCATGATAAGCTTATGTTACGAGTACCCATATGCTGCGGGATACATTGATGCTGTGTAGAAACGAAGCAGGCGATTGCCGCCGTTGTCTGCGGTATCGGACTCTCAACTCAGCATTTACGTCATCAAGGGCCCAGGAACAGGTTTACACGACAGGCAGGAGCGAGTAAGTGGAGTCTGCTTATAGTCAACTAAGGGATCAATTAATGTCCAATATATCAACTTATAAGTTGACCTCTATTGTTATCACAAATTATATTAGGACAGTTGTCTAATTTGTTGACCCTCACTTATATGTCAGACAATTTTAAATAAAAATACTTGAACAATTAAATACTAGTTGCTTGCTTAACTGAGCTTCAATTATTTCCTATTGTATTTTAACTATCAATGGTTCATACAGGCTGAAATCACTATTTAGTTCAAATAGATTGGGAAATGATCAGAGCTCCCTCAAGCACATGACTAATATTTGATTGTTTGTGTATTTTTATTTAAAATTGTCTGACATATAAGTAAGGGTCTACAAATTATTTAACTGTCCTAATATAATTTGTGATAACAGTTGAGGTCAACTTATAGGTCAATATATTGGACATTAATTGATAACTCAGTTGACTATAAGCAGACTCTGCTTACCCGTTCCTGCCCGTCGTGTTACGTCTACTGCCAGTGCCTCACCTCCAGGCTCTCGTGTTTGGCACATACACATCATCTTCGCTATTCATCTCAGTCTTGAATGGGACACTGATGTTGCTTATGCTAAGAGACCCCGTTCAATACTTTATAATAATGATGTGGTACAGTATTGGTGAAAAACAGATTCAACAGCATTCAAAGTATGATCATTCATTCGAAGTTGAAGGTCTGAGTCGGGCAGGGCATCAGGAAAATCGTAAAGTGACTCGCTAGCAACGCACTAGTCACCTAGTAATTTTTTATTTTCCTGATGCTCTGCATGTGCGTCGATGTCGCAAACAACCAAACTGAACAACTGAGTCTCAACAACTCCAGTTGTCGCACTGTCACGGTGACCGTCTGGATTGGTGATGAGTACGAACTGATTGATGACACTAGTTCTCTTATCGGAGACCTATCATCAACAAACCCACCTTACTACACCTCTGTAACTGCATTATTCTTTCCTTCAAGTTTGCGTCCTAATGAGGATAAGATCGGAGAAATATGGAGTTCAGAGTGGGACCTATCGCATCAAATCCAATGCGTCATTCTTCTGATGTCGTTGGGGTGCAGATGCTCTTACTGTCGACTCGAAGCTTCAGTAGCTTCAGGAACAGTGTGGCAGTGTGGACGGGAGCACCGCACTTCATCGATATGGCGTCTGGGGTTTATGCCGGCGCACACCTGAGACATTCCCCTGTCGTGATGTGGCAGTGCCAAGAACAGACTCCTTGTCGAGGCCTGCGGATATTCAAGTTGGGATTAAAGCGAGTGAGGAACGCAGCCGGATTAGGTGCAGCAAATGACATGTTGGCGAGTGGGTTGCACGAGTCAGTCATGCGCAGTCTGTCAAAAGAGATCACCGAATAGGCCGCTAGTCCATGCACTATACTATACCAAGGAAAAACAAGAGAGTTTATCAAAGAACTTGTGATAGGAGATAATTCTCTTTCAATTAGCGCAGCCCCTCCCACTCGTCTCATGTCATGCGCCTTCAAGTTGGACACTGTCACTGGGCGCAAGTAATACGTGTCAGTAATTTGCAGCACTGGGAAGTGAAACAGACCTTGGCAAAGTTAAAATGGCATTGGGGAAGAGGGAACACCACATGTAATGGCTTCGTTGGCACGGACATTCATAGGTTCGTATTGCCATGTCTGTCAGATGGCAGAATGTGTCCCCCCTCTAAAAGGATATATTGTAACCCTGATGGGTCAAGTTAGAGTCATTCATTCCTTGGACGACTGCGCTCTGTTGGGCGCAAATGCAAATGAAGGGGATGTACGTTACAGTAGAACCCTGTTGGGAATGGCAACCGCAGCGCGGCGCCTCCCACGCACCGGGCCGGCAGGGCCGCCCGATCCTCGGATTAGTCGTGATAACACACGGGACACAACACACGAAAATAACCAGGAAGGACCGAACCAGAGGAAGGTAACCAAGAATACAATAGAAACAAACATAGGGAGCACGACACATCCAACAAAGCAACACACACACACTTGAGCTGGTGTGAGGCTGGTCTCATCTTCAAGTTGGTCATCGCTTTTTGTATGCGGACAATTACAATACCACTGTACTTTATTTCTCTCCATCTCCGTTTTCGTCAATTTCTACCTTCTGATCACCATAATTAGTTCTTCAACCCAGTGTACGAGGCCACTCAAATTGAAAGTTGGCATACATTGCTGAGTTGCTGCTGAGTACAGGACACTGTATGTTACATTTCATCGTGATCAAGAAAGATTTTAGCGGTGAGGAATTTGAGGTGTCCAAGTGAGTCGAGGACCCTTCATTTGAACAGCCCCCACGGGCAAGGGTCCTGCATCCAGCGCTTGATTGTGTGGTGTGCCGGGGCCTACACCTCCGCCTACAAGCCCCTCCCACTAATTTTGTATTTTTTGCTTTCCCGCTGCCGTTCTCCCATATACATTAATTTTCAAACACTCTTTTATACCTATCATTATACTGAAGGCTTGGAAATGTGCCACAGGGCTGAATCGCTTTGGCTCGAATGCTGGCACTTAGAAAGTGCAGACAAACTCAACCGCTGCTAGTGAAACTTTGCCTTCGTGCGGTCGTTCTCAATATCTGTCTTTCCACCGGATTACTGAAACATGAGACTACTCATCAGATCGGAGTGACTACTTTAGCGCCGAAGTCACTTGGAAACCGTTACGGAGATACAAACCGCTTGCGAGTAGTTCAGGCGCCCTTGTATTATGACGCCTATCCAACTCCAAAGGTTCTCTTTCGGCGCATTCCACCTCGTGTGCAACCAGCACAGAATCGGATGGCTGTGGTCTTCAAAGCCGTTCCCCTGAGTGAACAACCCGTTTCCATCTATGCTTAGCCACGTTTCTCATCAAAGTCTTCGTGTTGGATATCGCCCAATCATACATGCGGCGTATCCTGAATGAGTCCGCAGGTGACACCCTCCCTGAGCTCGATCCCACACTGCGCCTTGGCAGCCTTTCTCGGCACCTTTGCGTTGCCGTGATGGTGTGCAGGACCATTGACATCTGTTCCACTTCGCGATGCTCGTCACTCGCATCTTCCTCAGACAATCACTCTGTGCTGGGCCACCGCCCTCCAACAGACCATGGACATCCAGGTCAATCATTGAATTTTGGAGCTTCCGTCGATACTACTTCGTTAGTTATGGTGCACGTCCAAGTGGGGCACTGCTGGGGAAACCCCGCGTGCTTAGTGCGTTCGTCGTGTCCGCGGTCTTGCATGGCTTTGGTATATGGGGGGGCTGGGTGTAGTATCGAAGTTCGCGCCACAGACGGGGATTCTTTGTCCTCATGGGTGTCGGCGCCTCTTTAGAGTTCGTGCTCAAAGTAGCTGACGGGGCGGCGACGTGTGGGCAGGTTTTGGGGATGGCTCTGAACTATGTTGTGGACAGTTTCTTGGGGTACTCTGATTACCGACTGGGTGTTCTTTGCCAGGGATTGTCCCGGGGGATTTCCTCCCGGACAGGTATCAACGTGGAAAGTGGCCAGTCCACGCGGCTCGTCTCTTGGACAAAGACAATCCTCGTGCCACTCTCAACGGATTCTGGAAAGCATTATCACTACTGTACCGATGACGCGCTTAATACTGTCAGTCTCCGTGTGGCCGAGGGGATATTGATATCTTCTGTAGCAGCTTCTGCGCATTCGTGCAAGGGTATGGATAGCATTCGGTGGGTGAGCAGGGACGGAAGGGAAGTAGGTAGGGGATTAGACGAGGTGAACTGTTTTTAGAGGTGGTAGCACGAGCCAGGCACCGGGTCTACGGGCACACTGTGGAAAGGAGACCAGAAGAGCAAGCTGAGGAGGGTGCGGAAGGGTGAGCGTCGGATATGGAACCCATGAACATAGAGCTTGTACCCAGGTCGCTCTTGCTTAAAATAACATGTTTCCTTGACCATGGTGTTCCACCTTACTTAGTGATGCTCTCCCCATGATCGCGCTATGCATTGGCACCTCCAAATCTTCACATCCAAACACCCGCTGTACAGCCCTGAAACGCTGGGGATCCTCAGAAAGCTCTACTCCGAAGTTGTCATCAAACAAAATTAACATGTCCTTATCGGGGCTCTTCTGCAGGTTGACAACAGTGGATGCTCCGCAGATAAAGTTAGCAAAGACTGGAGTTTGTCCTACCGGCCTCCACTTGAACAGCGTGTTCCAGCGACTAATCGACCTTGGTTGGGTCTCCCAGATTGATACGACCTTGATCTCCACTTTTGTCGGCACCCTCTCCCTCATGCGGAATACCCCTGATGGGGAAAGGGAATCCACGAATGTTACTTTCTTGATATTGGCAAAGTCTTCTTTGTTTGGGATGTATTGCCAATATCTACCGCCGACAGAAGAATATGATTCGTCCATTAGGTGGGCCGGATGGTCCGTGGAAGTGAGTTCATGGGAAGAGATCTCCCAGCGCCCCGCCGTTTCTTCCCCACCCTTCCCTTTACCCACTGTGACACCAGTCATCATAGTTGGGCCATACGGGGCCGCAAAACCTGCCCCCACGTTGGCGGAGAAAGTTTTGTTCGCAGTCTTTTTCTTTGAGTCACCATCAAGATGGACATCGAGAGGAGTATAGCATGCTAGCACAATTTTCTGGGTTGAACATCCAGTCACTTGGACCTCAGTATATGACAGAGTGTAGGGTGCTTGGCCAACAGGGACATTGTGGGCCTTGCAGGATACATCAACTGCAGTCATATCGACCCCGATCTTTGGGCCCGGCCAACCAGGATCTTCGACGCTGGCATCAACCTACGTGAACTGAGAGTGAATTCATGCCACCTCCATACTGAACGGATAACATACTGTGATCACAGCATTCATACGTATTGAGATATCATGAGAAACCGTGCCTCCAACTTTGATGGATAGCGCCGATTTCAAAGTAATATAAAATCCGGGCTTGAGGGAGCTGCCGCCTCCACTGGGTTTTCCTGGATCCGGGTCGTCTCCATCGTCATCATCACCCCTCCCATCGTCGTTGCCACCATCCTTTCCTCTCCCTGTCTCAAACCGGTCATCCCTTGATTTTCCTTTTCCACGGCGGTCACCATTGCCACGTTTATCACCACCAGGGGTTCCATCTCCTGCAGCTGTACTTGTACTGGCGCTTGCTGTCCTTACTTTGAAACCGTGAAGTGAAGACAGGGGACGGAAGCCATGGCCAGGTGGGTCGACAGGGATGTAGTAGACGCGATCTCGGGTGTACATCACACCAGGAAACGGCGCGAAAACAGATGCAAATGCCTCGCATACAGCTTCATCATCGAGGGTGGATAGGTCTCCATTGAGGGAGAGGTATATTTCCTCTATGAGTAGGCTTTCGCGTAGTGCGGCCTCGTTGAAGCCAACTTGCAGGATGTATTCGTCACTGAAACCAATGGCACTAAATGCGGCCTGCAGTGGTATTTCCATTCGCTGGGCGTGAGCGTAAGCCTCGTTAGCTGTAACGTAAGGAGTCGGTCCTTTGTTAAGAGGCAACTCGCTATCTGTCTGTGTGTCGTGTTCAGCAGCTGAAGAAGACGCCTCCCCCTCTATTACTCCTGTTACACAAAACTTGAGTCGTGTCATCACCGCCGCCAGAGATGACCTGCTGCCCACCTGACGAGGATACGATGGGTGAACTCGAATCACATTTGGCACGCTTGCCTGTGGGATTATAAGCAAAGATAGACTCGCACGACAAAAAGGATGCACCTCCAAGACGTATAAAAGGATCCGGAGACAAAATAATTTTTCCTGGCATGATCGTCAGATGTGGATAGAAGACTGCGCAGCACAGGATAGCATACTCTTATGCTTAGCCGAGCCAGGGAATTTTCTGAAATTGTGATCGTGATAAAATGTGTCACTGGACTGCCGCTTCCATTCCCTCATTGGCTCGTTAGTCCGGACAGCTACCGGGTCCGTAAATCCATCCGCCGTGGTGGGTCCCCGTCGATGCATGCGTCCATGCGCCGCACCTTCGCGTTTATGTATCGCTAGCAAGCTTGCCAAGAAGCGCGAATACAGCTTCGGTGTGTGGCGTCCATCAATCGCTATCTGCGGAGAGCCAATGGAATTGATGAGACGCTCAATGGCTTCATAGATCTCTGCTTCAAGCCCAGGGGTGATAAACCTGGAGCATTCTGGGCGTAGAAGCTACAGCGGAGAGGCGAAAAGGAAAGCCCCGTCAGAATGCAGCACGGGGGGGGCACGCGGAGAAAGGAAGGATGGCAATTACCTTGAGCATAAAGGCCGAGGCAAACGCAGGAAATGCGAAACAGCCTAGATAAGCATGTATTACGACAGACCAGTTGAAATGAGGGCCGGTGCACGTACAATCTGGAGCAAACCGTATGTAACCAGTCGGTACCAAAGAATCCACGAGAGTGGTGACCACCATCTTGGCACTTTCCAAACTCTGAAAAGGGGTGGGGACAGCGTTTAACGTTTGCCGACATATGATCAAGTGAAAAACCTTTACCTTGGTGAAAAAGACTCCGTCATCGGCTTGCAAACAGCGCTCGAACGCCTTTTGGAATCCAAAAGAGAGCATAACCAGTCTCGCATAATTGGTGTAGCTATAGATGCAAAGAGCCGGTCAATCAAGGAGAAAAAAAGGTGGAGAAGGGCTCTGGGACATACAATGGCAGGAGCATTACGCGGAACTCGCACGCCACGTCTGCAGAGAAGAAAGTTTACATCGATGTCAAGGAAGCACGAGGCAGACGCAAACGCAAACGCGCTACACACTGGTATGGTCTGAATCCCGCTCGAAGCGCTCTGTCCACTCCTCATGACAGTTCGTCAGCTGCTGATCGTACTCCAGCGTCACCGCACGGAAATCGATCGAGCGATTCAAACCATTGGGCGCGTCGGAGTCCGAGAACACGTGTTGGTGGAATTTATTGACAATGCGGAAGAGCGACGAGTAAGCGATTATATGTACGTCATACTGGTAAGGACAAGCAAGTCAGCATCCGCAGAAAGGGAAGCGCCTGGATGACGTACTGGGTGGTTGTACGGGGAGGACTTGTACCACTCGAGAGACCTGCGCATGATGCTAGAGCCCAATGGATCAGCCAACGGTGCGAGTGAACCAAATTAGAAAAAGGACGTACTAATCCTCCTCGAGTGCCGATGGCTTGCCAAATTGCGCTGCAGTTGACTTGTCCAGGCTGAAGCAAATCACCCATGTCCGCATGCGATTCAGCATCTCTAATTCTTGCTGTTCATTCATCGACCTCTTCAACTGAGGGAGATGTAGATTCAGATCGGTCGCGATTCTGATAATAACAAAGGAACGACGTCAGATGTTGCCTATCGCATACTAAACTAAAGTGGATTGTGCACACACCGTATGGCGAGACCTGTATACAGCCAGCTACGGTCCTCTTCCCAGCGACGTGCTGGCACAGCATATAAGCTCATGAGAATGTACGCCTGGCACAATTCGACGGATTTCCGGCCGCCAATAAGTGTATTGGCTACAGCCCTCTTGGCAAAATGCATTGCGATTGGGTAGATCTCCGGCTTTTCAGAATAGCGTGACGCGATCGCGCAGACTAAAGGAGCGCATATAACCCGTGAGCATTCCAGAGTGCTATGAGAAGAAACGGAACAAGGCGACGAACCGACAGTGAATAAGGACGGACACCGGGAAAAGGCCAGGGCCGGTGTGTGTAGCTTGGGCTCAAGTATTGAGATGAAAGGCTATAAAATAATGTCAAACGACTCCTCACGCATACATTTCTGCACATACATTTATCCTTTTGTAGAAACTGGTAGTTCATAGAATCAGTACGCAATCCACACATGAAAGGGCCGACAAAACTGACATGTCAAACAGCTTCTCCACGTCATCAGGCGTCACGACTTTGTGGACCAGAATATCTGGTGGGCTCGTCCTCTCCAGTATTGGCTTGCGCAAATTGAGATCCAGTGCTGGCCCTGGCATGAAATATGTCTTGCAGGCAACACCCTATAATAGCAGAATAAGAGTGAAGCACCTCATCAGCCATTTCTCTCTTTCCTAGTACAACAGTATATACGCACTATATCACCATCGTCTGTGTTGGAATTGTCCCTTCGACTCATTTCTGCAGCTCCACGTGCACCATCCCCCAAAGTGCTGATAGCAAGCTTTGCGAGCATGCCGATAGGTACCGCATCGTCTGGGTACGGGTCGATATCGGAATCTACGAAGGTGTTGGATGAGTGTAGCGTGTCTTCCGAGTCTGACGACACACGGCATGACGGTGCATGCTGCTGGGGTGGTTGAAACGGATTCCTGGCGGCGGCACGCTCGGGGTGAGAGCGCACGGACGACAGGAGCTGGTCGAAATACGCGATCACGTTCTGCCTGTGGTGGTCACCGGGAGCTGTTGCCGTACGATACGCTTCGATCGAGTGAGGGGTAGGAAGATCCGGATTGTGCAGCTTTCGCCAATCATTGTCACTTTGGGGCCTAGATCGGTTGATAGGACACGAGATAAGCACACCTGCTTAAGTAGCGACTCGATAATGGCGTCTTTCTGCTTCAATTGGGCCAGAAGGTTTTCAGATTCACTAATGGGTAGCTATGAGTATGATTCGTCGCCAGAGGAAGCAGAAGGTGAAGGCGCGTGGGACAATGTAGGATTTAACATCTTTGGGTGAAGGAGAGTGCAACCAGAAAATGGTAGGGTAGTTTGTAGAAGGGCGTCCATAAAAACGGACGCAAGCATGGGGCGAAACCGCTCACTTTGATCCAATCCTAGGTTTTCGGCCTTCAACCACGCATTTAAGACTGCAACGTTTGCAACGCATGCACACATCATCACCAAAAGAAAAGCTGCATCTCATCTGTTTGGAAACACGGGACCAATGGATGGGGCAATTATTGATCGAACGCGGATGAGGCAGATTGAGAACGCAGATGGGCAGAAACGGATTTCCGGGAAGCCGTCAGTGCCATATTAGGCAAATCCTAAAACGAAGACAGCGAACCTTGACAATCTTGCAATGGGTGCAGGATCCGGGGCTGAGCATGTAGCAGGAATGGCATGAATCAGAAGGGACGTAAATTTCGGGATAGCGGGCAGCAACGCGAAGCAGGGGTTGGGAGGAGCCCGAGATGACCGTCCAATGAGAGGGTAAGGCGGCAGATGGAGAAGCACAGTCATTAAAAAAGAAGCGGAGGACAAGACCAGCATGTTAGAAAATCGCAGTATAAAACCGGAATCACTTACAGTCGAGTTGGACGGGGAAGATTGGCGCCAACATTAGCGTCTGGTGGGTCGTCATAGCCATCAGCTTCGGTTTCGGGCTTTAGACGCTTGTGGAGGATCCCGTGCTTAACCTGTGTGCGCTCTTGTTTGGTGCTCGTATTAAAGCTGAAGGAGGTAGAGGGACTAGACAAGCCAAAGGACAGGGACTGATCATCGACCACAACGGGTGAGCGCGATACCGACGAAAGGGTGGCCTCTGAAGGCCGCATGAAGAGTGATCCCGGGATGGTTTCCCCATATGATGGGAACGGAAATCGCTGGACCCGGTCTAGGCCTTGAGTATTATCCGAAGAGGGTTGATGGACCACGGCAGGAGTGACGATGGATTGGTCCGAAGTCGGCCGTTGGAGGATATCAATTGACTGCCAGTCTTGTGCGTGCGTGGTATTACTTTGTGGCCTTGAAGGGCCAGATGGACCATCTAAATGAACCTTCGGAAACAAATCATATGACGTAGAGTTGTCGAAAGGCTGAGAGTGGCTGACGAATTCAAGTTGATATTCATTTATGTCTTGTAGTGGTTGCACATGTCGCTCGGTGCCCGAGTCAGTTGTGAAGGTTGGAGAAGGGTAAAGTGAGGGATTGGGAAAGAGCTGGCTGTAAGGAGATATCCAAGGCGAATAGTCCTGGGTCTGTGGCTGAGCGTCCTGATCTGGATCAGAATAGATTGGTTTAGGGCCGGTCATGCTAAGCGATGGTGACCGGGCCGAGCCCGGATCAGGAATAGGATGGTTGGATTGGCCCACAAGAGAGGGGATGCCAGTGGGTTGATAGTGGTAGGAAAGGATGAAAGAGAGACTGGGAAGATAAGAGCGAGGAAGGATGCGCGTTTTGAGTTTGAGCGGTTGAGAAAGAAGTGTTCAATATGAGGCAATGCTCCGGCCGTACCCGGAACGAGATTGTCCAGTCGAAAGGCGCAACAACAAGGACTGGCTGTGAGACCACCGGTGTGCCACTACACCGGTGGCACCTCGGCTACGTTCCTGTCTTTACATATGTACATCTTGCATTCGGTCTGTAGAATTACCTTGTGTCTATCCTACCGTAAGTAGTAGGTGTAGATTCCCATGTATATAAGGACTCCGAATGTGAAGCAGAGGAGGGACGCGTTGCCAACTGTCCCCTTTCCCCTTTTTTATTTATTATCAACTCACGCGTGCGGCTCTGGCCACGCACAGTAATCGAGCATAACCAATACAGAATTAGAAGTCTCTAGGCAAGCTCTATGATATGATACTGTAGATAATCCTCTACGAGGGTGAAATTTAATTAAATATGGCGATATTTGCTGCCACTGGCTCGAGAGAACAACGACGGCGTCAACGAGCACGTTTCTAGGCCCAAATCAATGTGAGTAAATCACCCGCGGCAATCCTTCATCAGCACACCTGTCAATGGTCAATGATCAGGATACATCAACAGAGCATCGGCAACATAAGTTAGTCCAGACTCGTCCCCAAACCCACCCACACGCCACAATGTGATGGACTCCAAAGCAGCACCGACACAGAACGGGCAGGCGGGCAGGGATAGAAGGGACAGGAAGCGGTGAGCGATGGGTCAGGCGAACATGAGGTGAGGTGAACTGTTGAGACAGGAGGTGGTGGCACGGCCCAGGGGAGGAAGAAATAGCAGCGAGACTAGAAGGTGCTAAAGGTGAGAGACGCAATTCAACTAGATATAGCGATATTTGCCAGCCACTGACCCGCAACAACCCTTCATCGAGCCGCATACTACAATGATTAAGGTACCCAAACAGGGCATCCACAACACAGACCAGACTCATCCCCAAACCCGCCCACGCGCCACGCTGTCAGATGCTTAAACGCGAACTCCGAAGCGGCACCGACACTAATGCGGAGAAAGGACCCACCTGTGGTGCGAACTTTGACCCTACGCCCGAGCCCCCATATACCGAAATCAGGCAAGATTACGGACACGGCAAACGCACCTATACACGCGCCGGGTTTCCCGGCAGTGCGCCACTGGGACACGCACCATATACGGCGAACAGGCGTCGGAACAACTGGCGCTAACGGAAGCTCCAGAATTCAATGACCGACGTGGACATTGATGGCGTATCGGAAGGCAGTAGCCAAGCACAATCTGGTTGGCGGAGAAGGACATGACTGATGGGCGTCGCAAGAGTGTCCGGAACGTCAATAGGTCGTGTACAACGCCACGGCACCGCATGTGCCGAGAAATGCTGTCAAGGCGCGGTGCGGGATTGGGCTCAGGGTGGGGTCGAAGAGGGTGTCACCGGGAGGGTTCGTTCAGGGAGGGACGGATATATTGCATGGAAACGGGTCGCTCGCATGGGGGAATGGCTCTGAGGATCACAGCCATCGGATCCCGCGTTGGTTTCACACGAGACTGGATGTGCCAAGGAGGATGTTGGAGGTGGACAGGTGTCATCGACAAGGGCATTTGACTCGGAGTTGTTTTCAAGTGGTTCGTCTCTCCGTAACTGATTCCGAGTCTTGACGAATGTCGATTCGAGTGATTTGAACGTTGGAGTAATCACTCCGATCTGATGAGCAGCCTCGGGTGTCAGCAATAACAATGGAGAATGACAGCACCTCAGTGGCAAAGTTCCGGTGGTTGGGTCTGCCCGCACTCTCACGTCCCAGCCACCGGGCCAAACTGGCCGAGTAATTCAGCCTTATGGCACAGTTTCGAGCCTTCCCTGTAATGATGGGTATCTAAGAAGGCCTGAAAATGAATGTATATGGAAGAACGGCGAGCACCGCTAAAGCACGAAAATAGGGGAACGGGGTTTCAGGCGGAAGTGGCCGCTGAAAAAGCGCTGAAAGTTCACGCGTTCACGTCGTTGATCGCTGCGCTGGGGTATCATTGGCTCAGAGGACACCTCAAGCCAAAGCACTCGTTCACTTTCAAACTGCACCTTGGAATATTTTGCCTTGTAAGAATTCCATTTGAGACAACGAATAGCATATTATATGTAATGACACAAGCAATCCTTGACTCTTCGCATCCGAGTCTTTTTGTGCGGTTTAAGTGGGTATACAGTATATATTGTGAGTGGGGACTGAACTGAAGCCACTGAAAGGCCAAACACTAACCTAAGAAGCGTAAATAACTTGGGCCGGCGGGTACCTAGCCACTATCGGGCAATAACTCACATAAAAAACATGACGAAGTCGTACTAGACTTTACCGGTGAACTTGTGGTGGTGGGGGGATTGAAATTCGACGTGATTGAATGGGGGTCACAGCCGTTGTACCGGAAGTC